>MU228469.1:781468-812531 GCA_018584345.1 Thuja plicata | reverse complement strand
GGCTATTAGCCATTACTTTTCAAATATTTAAATTTTTAAACTTTAAAAATGCTTTTAAACCTTTGTAATTTGAAAACTAAGAACTCCAAAGGATTTTAAACACCTAGGAGACTTATTTAAAGCCAAACTTAAACCCCTAGAACCTCCTACACATATTGGGACACTAATGGTCCAAATTACATTCATTTAATCCTTTCAAGGATATAATTTATTTTTAATATGCAAATGCCATTTCATGGCATCAAACCATTATAGGAGCCAATAGATTATAGTTAATATGATGTGTATCATTGAGGATCCCCTTGGACCTCTGACTGCCATTAAGTTCCCTCCATTCCTTCATATTCCTCCTGGCCTGGTTCATGGTCTTTATGTGGGACCTTGGTGCTCCTGCACCAGAAGCCTTACTTAGCAAATACTTGAGTGGATCTATTTTGGCTACGAGGTGTATATTGTGTGCAAGCATGTAATGTCACAAATTTTGGGAAGCAAACACAACTACAAAGTAAGCTTTCTCAATACTAGTTTAGTTAACCTCATATGTAACAAGAGTATGGCTAATGTAGTATATTTCTCTTTGTTTCCCATGTTCATCAAGTTGAGCTAGTAATGCCCCCAAGGAAGATTCTGTCACTGAAATGTATAGAATAAGTGGTTTCCCTGGGATAGGAGGCATTAATATAGGAGTATTTTCTAACTACTTCTTGATTTGATCTATGCTCTTTTGACAATCCTCATTCCAAACACATTTGACTCCTTTGTGTAAGTTCTTATTGAAGGGTTGAGCTCTATCTGCCAATTGTGAAATGAATCTCCTTATGAATTGAAGATGTCCTTGAAGACTCCTCATTTGAATAATGTTTCTAGGAGGTGGCATATCTATGATTGCTTGGACTTTTTCAGGGTCCACCTCTATTCCTTTTTCTGAAATGCCGAATCCAATTAGTTTTCCAAAGGTGACTCCAAATGCACACTTTTTAGGATTTAACCTTAGTTGAAATTGTTCCATGCGATCTAGAATGACTTCTAAATCATCTAAGTGTGTGTCTCTTTTCTTGGACTTGGCCAAGGTTTCATCCACATAAGCTTCCATGTTTTTGTGCATCATGTCATGAAAAATGGTTGTCATAGCTCGTTGATAGGTGGCTCCTACATTTTTTAATCCAAAAGGCATAACATTCCAACAATAGATACCCCATGCACAAGTGAATGCAGTCTTTTCTTGATCTTCAGGAGCTATCTTAATTTGATTGTACCCAGAAAAACTATCCATTAAGGAATAAATCTCATAACCCACAGTCATATCCACTATCATCTCTATATTGGGAAGTGGAAAATCATCCTTTGGGCATGCTCCATTAACATCTCTAAAATCTATGCAAACTCAAATGGATTTGTCATTTTTGGAAACTGGTATAATGTTTGATTTCAATTCTTCATAGGCAATAGCTCTTATGAATCCTGCACCGAGGAGTTTCTCTAATTTTTTTTTGACTAGGAGAGCTATGTGAGGATGCATATTTCTCAAGTTTTTCTTAACCGGTTTGACAATTGGAGCTATAGATAAGTGATGCATAATAAGATTGATGTCCAACCCTGGCATATCTGAATAAGTCCATGCAAAATTGATCTTCTTCTTCTGTAATAACTTAGTGTAAGATTCTTTTTCTTGAGGTGACAAGGACTCAACCAAGTGTACTATTTGTGGAGCCTCAGTTGTACCCAAATTAACTACTTGCATTGGTTCAATAAGCACTGAAGATCGATCTTGAAAGTAGTTAGGGAGATGATCAAGTACCTCATCCTTAGGCACCTCAAAGAGGTTTTCACCCATGGATACATCATTTATTTTTAATTTTTTCATTTTTGACACCGCCACACAGTGGTTTTGGCCATTAGAACTCCTATTCTTTTGATTTTCTTTTCTTTTTATCTTGTGACTAAGGTACTTGATGTATGGCTCTGTCATGCTGGTAGCCAGTTCATTGGTGGAAGAGACTATGAGTTCAATGACATTTAGGTAATAGGCTATCTCATAATAATTTTGAAAAGTTAAGAGCTTAGGTGCATGATAGTGTTGGGACCAATCAATTAGGTCAAGATGAACAAGAGGTAAGTCAATGACTAGTTAAATGTTACAAATGTGAATGATATTATCATTGGTGACTGAAGAGTCAGAGTCTGTCAAGTATCCTTCTAAGCTACCCAAATCAAGATTCATCCTAACAAGGTAAGAATCATCCACTAAGGCAACACATGGGTTCAAATCCTCTAATCCTACACGTAACTTGCTGGATACCTCAATTTGAGAACTATAAGTATGAATAACATCAATATCTCTATCAACTGTCGAAGGTTCTGAGAGAGAGTCCCCTTCATACTTGTTTGAAATTATGTCTGAACTACGACTAGGATGCTTACACCATGAAGGTTTTAGACATCTAGATGTGGAAGTTCTCATTTCATCAAAGGTATCACCTTCTCTTTCCATTAAATGAGCAATATTCTTACGTGGGCATTCTCTAAAAGGATCTTCAATATCTGCTTCATTTTTTTCTAAAGTTGCAACTAACGCATGAGTGACCAAAATATCAGAATCTCCCCAAAGGAGATTAGTGGAAGGGACCCAATCTTCACACATATCTTTCTGGTTTATCAGATTAGGAACATATTCTAGTTTATTATCACTATTCAACTCCTCAAAGATAGGATTAGTGCGCTTGTTATAACTCTCAAATCCTAGGCCAATCGGTTTCTTGGACTTACATCCAAAAACACCATGATCAAGGGGTTCATCTCTAGCATCTAATCTGTGATTAAGAGGGCCATGTCTAGGATAGCCCATCTGTCTAACAAAAGTATACCCTCATCCATATGTTTTAGGAGAGGGAGATAATTTCTCATTGTGCATGTATTTCTCTTCTCTATAGATCCAATCTTGAACAAATCTCTCTTCTTTCTCATCTTGGATAGGCACTGATGATTCTACAAATGTGCCAAATAAAGTCATAGCTGAAGAAGAGGGTTTCTTTTCTTGTGAAGGCTTTCCATAAGACCTGGGTGAAACTGGTAATGTTGTGAGGGAGTTGAGTTGATACCCCCCATGCAAATATCTATTTTTTTGAGCTTATCTCTACATTCAGCTAAGGTAGCATCAAAATCTTCTGCTTCTCTGTTGAGGGGAACATGAGCCCATGCCGAAATTGAATTAACAGATAAAGTATTATCTCCAGGTATACAAATTTTTGTTCCATTGTAGGGGAACTTAACACATTGATGGTAGATAATACTGCTTGCATATCATGAATCCATGGTCTACCGAGTAAAATATTATATGCAAGGGGTCCAGTATCAACTATTTGAAATAAATTTCTTTTCAATAGGGCCAATCCTAATAGGAAGGACATCCAAACCCTTGGAACTTCTTTCTGCCTCATCATAGGATTTGATAGTAATCCTTTTTTTGGTATCTATGACTTCTTTAGAATATCCCAACTCCTTCAAAAGACTAAAAGAACAGATACTAAGCCCAAAACCCCTATCTATCAACACGTGCCTAACCTAGGTTTTATGAATCATGACCTCAATATGAAGAGCAAGATTGTGTGGGTGGCTTAAGGCTTTATCATCATCTTCTGAAAAGGTAAGGTAATGAGGGCTAGCAATGTGATTCACCATGTTCTGGAATTGGTCGACATCTAAATTGTTGGGGATGTACACCACGTGAAAAGCATCCTCAAGGACTTGCTTATCTCTTGGAGACAATTCTAAGAGCTCAAAGATAAAAATCTAAGCTGGGGTTCTTTGTAACTGATCAACAAGACTATAGCTTGAATTTGGATTAACTACTGCCTTTAAGGTGACATTCTTGGATGCCACTTGCTTAGGTTTACTTAGTTGACTTGAATTGGGTCCTTTAATGATAACGAGACCTTGACTTTGGCTTCGTGTGACAACATTAAGAGTTTGAGATGACCCTCTAGAGTTGGGACCCCTTAGCACCACAAAAGGCTCTTCATCAAAAATAGGAGGAGAGTCCATATCTAGATCATAAACATAGGGATCTCTACCCCTCATCATATTGACATTTCATTCCATGAATTCAAGCATATTGATAGTATTCTCTACATCTGTGTAGGTATAATTGATCTCAGCTTTTCCATTCTTAGCTTTAGAGGTTTCCCCCTTCTCATACTTGGGAAATAGATCTTTGAATGCCTTATGATTGGCATTGGTATTCAATCCATCTACTTTGAGTTTTCCATTTTCAATGAGATCTTGAATAATATGCCTGAATTTGTAGCAGTTTTCAATATTATGCCCAATACCATTGTGAAATATGCAAAAGGCCTTCTCATCCCACAAATGTGGCTTAACATCAGGTATATGAAATTTTGTAGGATCTTGAGGATGTGCAAGATTGTTAGCAATGAGCATCTTCAAAATATCCTCATATGAGTCACCAAGTTTTGCAAATTGGCATCTTTCTCTCTTAGGCTTATCTTGGTATCTTGGCTTACTTTATTGTTGATAGGATGTAATGAGCTTCATAGCTTGAGCATCACTAGATAAGTGGAGCACCGTTTGATATTTTGGTTGAGAGGAGTCCACAACTCCATCATTGACCACTTGTTTGTTCCTATTCCAGTGTGGATTCTTCCCTTCATCATTGTTAGAGTTGTTTTTGTTTTGACCATTGTTGTTGTTGTTGTTTCCATGTTTGGTCAAAATTCCTTGTTCTTTTAAAACATCCTCAATCCTACATGTGGTTTTGACCATGGTATCAAAGGAATCAAAAACCATCTTCCTAACTTCATACCGCATTTCTGGAATTAAGTTGCTAACAAGGATATCAATCTTTTCATTTTTTGGAATGGTCCTAGAATATCGAGAGCACTGCCATCTCCACCTTTGCAAGAAAGTAACAAAGGATTCCCCTTGACTTTGTTTTAAATCGCATAAGTCCAACATAGTGATTGATCTTGAGAGGTTGTATGCAAAGTGTTGAAAAAATCTATGAACGATCTCTTTGAAAGTCTTGATGGGAGGAGTTATGTTGGTAAACCATTCAATTTATTGACCTTTAAGACTCCTTGGGAATAATCTCATAAGATACGACTCATCTTGATAGAACTCAAAACTTGTGGTATAAAACTAGCACACATGATCATGTGGATCTCCATTGCCATCATATTTGTCATATTGAGGAATTTCAACCTTTCTAGGGAACTCTTTCATGTCAAAACTCTTATCAAAAGGATTAGGACAAATTGAATCTAGTGAAAATGAATTCTTAGGTGCTAACAATTTTTCCATCATGTTCTTAAGTTGTTTCATCTCCTCTTCTTGAGATGGCCCTTTCTTCTTAATCTTTTTGTCCACATCGAAGTTGTAGTGAACTCTAGCACCCTTGTTGATTAGGCTCTCTAGGAACTTGTCTTTATTTTGCTCTAAATATTTCTCCACATACTGATGGAAAAGTGGCTCTTGTTGCATTTTCATGAAGTCTTCGGAGCTGGAGTTGAAATTTGAGCCACTACTCCCATACTGTGAACCATGATGAGCATGTTGTGAGGATTGTTTGAAGTTCCTACGAGGTGATCATCTCCTATAATGATCATGTCTGGAAGCCCTTCTTCCTCTAGGGCTAGGAGATCTTGAGGGTGTTCTTGAGTGTCTTCTACTTTGTGAAGATCTTGGGGGAGTGGATGGAGGAGAGCTGCTTCCACCACTAGCACGCATGTTGTTGAATTGGTTATTACATTGCTGAGCCAAGAGCCTATCCTGGTCTTCTTGGAAGGCTTTTCTTTCCATATATAACAAATTTTTTCTTTCCAACTCTATAATCTTAAGTTGTTCTTCCTTATGAGATTTTTCATCTAGGAAAGATTTATTTTCATGCTCAATTCTCTTAAGTCTTTCACTCATGTATGTTGCATATGTCTTGAGTGGTGAAGTTGGCCTTGAATTTTGAAACAAATTGTTGGTATAGGTTGCATTGACATGAGTTTCATAAAGTTCATCTCCTTGATTCTCATGTTGTGGTAACTCATCTTGATAAGCTTGCCTTTTGCCTCTCTCTCTCTCTCTCTTAGCCCTTTGATGTGCATCTAGATATCTTTTTGAGATAAGGGGTGAAGTTGGTCGACTGTTAGGAGAGGAGCCACCAAATGAAATAGCATCTCTATTCTTTGCAAATATATTATCAAGACATTTATCCATGTCTTCCCTCTCTCATCGGGTCATCATGTAACTCATATCCATAGAAGAGAGAGAAGATGCCAAGGGGGTACCCAACTCACTAAGATGACTCTTGGAATCAAACCAAACTTTGGAATTGTTCCTAGGTGATTGATCAAATACAGGTTCTTTTCCCTTTCATTTTTGATTAGTTTGAACTAAGGGTAATTGGTCAAAGACAACTTGAGGTCATTTTCCTTGGTCTAATTGAATCTTGTTGTAACTGGCATGAAAGAAAAAGTACTAGATGATAGGATGACCCTAAGAAGCCTTGGTACCAAACTAGGATAGTAAAGGCATTAACTTGTCCAAAAGAGGTAATAAGATAGAATTTGCAAGAGGTGTAAGCCAACATTGCCACAGAGGTGCCCACATTTTGGATAAGTATCCTAGCACATATGGATCAAGAGGATGATCTTACCCAAATTATATTGATTGAATTTGAAATTATATGAAAGTGGATGGATAAGAGACTACCAAAACTCTCTAAGTGTCATATCAAAGAATCCAAAGATTTATCTTCTCAACAAGGGCAGTTCCTAACTTACCAAATCCACACAAGGTCACTTGTGAAATCAAATATTGCTAACTCAAGAGGTAAAAAATGCAAGAATCCAAAGCTTAAAAAGATTATAACAATGGGGGGTAAGTGGCCTAATCTAACCCTGATCGACCAAGAAAACTGGAAAGTGACAGGACAATAGGTTAAGCAAGCTCAAAATTGACAACAAACAACTCGCTAGTATAGCAACAGGGGACAGATTCGTGTGATAAAATGCTTTCTCATGAAACTATTACCATAGGATCATGTGAAGTTTTTTAGTCTAGTACGAGAAAAGCTAGAACTGGTGTGATAGGATAACAACAAATTGATAGCAAGTTGGAAGAATATTGCATGACGATTCTCATAGTATCATGCAAAGGACACAGAGCCACGTGAAGAAATGTTTTCTCACCTGAGATTCTGACAGGAAGGACAAAGAACTCAGTTTTTTTCATTTTAAATTGACCAACTAGATGCATTAATAGATTTTATCATGAATCAAGCACGCAAGACAACAATCAGGGAGTTCAAACAAATGTCTTCAAACAATGAGCAAGAGACAAACCAACCTTGCGCATGAACAAGAATAGTGTCGTAATATTTCTACTCCCTAAAGATTCTAATTGTGTATGTTCCCAAAATGTTTTGCAATCACACACATAGTCCTAGAAAAGAAAAAGTTGGTTGCACTATGGTTCTTAGTAATGGTTTGAATCTGCAACTTTTGCAATCTCAAGTGGGTGAAATCCAATCCTAGCGCACTGAGGTTTTAACATAGTCTAAGAATTTAATCAATCAGGAGCTGCTGAGGAGATCTGACAACCCACAAGAAACTACACCCTTGGAGATTTCTTCCACAAGGACATTTATATAGCGGTTTTTGCTACCATGGCAAAAATGGCTATTACTGCTTGAGGTTCTGTCTACATGGTTTACCCAATAAAGGGAGTGTCTACTATGGTTAACCCTCTCTAACAAGGAAGACTCACAATATGGACCACATGGGGACTTAGTTCAGATTCAAGGGTTCCAAGTTTCTGATTCTCCCGAAAGGGAAAAGAGCATAATCCTCTAGCCTCTTCAGCTCACCAAAAAATAGCAAACAAGATTAATTGACCCACTAATTTGAAATCACCTCACCCAAAGTTTATCAACAACAATGACCACCAATCTCAAGAGAAAAAGTACCATCAAAAGTTGAAGACCAAAACAAGTGAGATAATAACAAATCCTTCCCTACCTACAAGGGGATCTATCATCAAGAAGAGCTTCGTATGTAAGACAAGTGAATAAAACCCACTCTCTCAAGATCACCACACATAGTGTTCATAGGGCCTAATTACTCTGTGAAACACATATGCAAGAAAGAAAATCTAGGTCCATTTTTAGAGAACCAACTAGAAATGTGATCTATGAAAGAAAGAAAACACTCAAGCTAAACACATGAGAGGTTCATTTTTATTTCCAAAATCCAAATTTTATAGAGATGTGAAAAAATACCTCAATTTTAAAGCAATGTGAATGTTTTATTGTTTATCCACGCAAGTCCAAATCAACAACAACAACAACAAATCAAAAACCACCAGAAACAATAAACATTAGTGGTTAGAGATCAAAGATATAAGATATAGCAATAAAAATTAGATCTCTGGTGTGAAATCTTGCATGAAGATTCTCAGAGTGGCACATGAAGATTCACATAGTGCCACATGAAGAAGTGCACAGGCAATAGAAAAATGCAAAAAATAGTAAATAGTGATAGATCACTACCTGGCGTCAAATGTCACACAAAAATTTACACAGAGCCGCACGATGAAACACAACAAGCCACGTGAAGAAACACACAGTCCAACAAAATCTCGCCTGCAGACCTGCAAAATGTCGCTTGAAATTTTCCTGCCAAAGTATGAAAAATACAGAAATCTAAAAATAAATTATGAAAAAAAATTATAATGACAGAAAATGAATCTTCTGCCCCACGGTGGGTGCCTAAAATGTGTGATGAAAATGTGTCACACTTCTATGAATCATTCGATTCAAGGTTTCTCAAGAATGAGGCCTCAAATATCAACTCATAGCTCCCTAGTCATGGAGTGCAAGGGTTTGTAATGGAGGCCCTCAGATTGACCTAGTTTGTGCCCATGCAAGTACACCATGAAATGAGAGATTCCATGCATGAAAATGACAACTATTCTATATGATTGCAATGCATAAAATGAAATTAATCTAAATGATAACAATGTATGATTATTCTATGAAAGGAAATATGAATTTAATCTAATATGAATCTAATCTACATGAATAACCATGGATGCAAGAAGAAGAAGACAAGAAGAGAGAAGTTGCAATATCCAAGCCAAAGTGCTCAAATTCTCCTCCAAAATTGCTCTTCAAACCTACAACATAAAAATACATAAAAATTCTATATGAGAATGAGAAGGAGAGGTTTCCTTATATAGGAAAGTGAATGGTTGAGATTAAGAGGCAAAAAGAAATGAGCAATGGTGGAGATTAAATCTTGGTTGATCCATGTGCTCATTAAAAGAAAAAAGCCCACCACTTAGAAAGATGTAAAGAAAAAGGGATTTTTATTTAATTTTAATTTAATTTCTTTCCTTTTTCAACAAAGATGGATTTAAGTGGGGGTTTTATTTAATTAAAAGAGGGATTTTATTTTAATTAAATACATTAGAAGAATTTAATTTAATTAAATGGGAGGAATTTTATTTAATTAAATGGGAGGAATTTTATTTAATTAAAAGGGAGATTAAATATTTTAATTAAATAAAAATGATCAAACCTTAGGAAATATTGAAATAATTGAATTAATTGCGATTTGATCAAGAAAATTGATTTAAATTGAAAATGTTGCAAAGCATTGATTGAGGAATTTGATAAAATGATAAATGGGGCCCATAGTCTAGGTGACCATTTTAGGGTGCATACAAGACCATGCTTCTCTCCATGCATTCTCTGATTCTTGAGTTGTTCATGAAGTTTTGCAGAACTTTCATTAAGATTCTTGAGAAAATCATTTGTAGCCTTCAACTCACCTTTTAGTTGCTCATTTTATTTTCTCAGATTTTCATTCTGTCTTAGGGATTACTTATTTTCTTCATTTGTCTCATGTAGATGTGCACGAAATGTACCAACTTATTGTTCAGATTGTAAAATCTCATCTAGTTTATCTTTTAGGGTTTCCTCTGCAACTTTCCTTGGTTCTTCTGCAACCTTAGTTGATTCCATTTCCTCACCCATCCCAATGGACAAGGATTCCTACTCTCTCTTTAGATTCTTCTTGTCTCCAGGCAATTGCTTGTTCTCTTGGGTCAAAGCTTAAAGAGAAGCCTCAGATTCCTCAGACCCACCTTCTTCAGACAACTAATCAATGTGATCTTGTCTCTTAGATAATTGTTGAACAAGCTCAGTCCTCTTAGCTCTTGATTTCTTGAGTTGTTCCTTCAACTAGTGAATCAAATCTTTTGCATCTTCAAGTTTCTTTCCAAGTTTCCTGTGATATCTTAAACTGTCCATATCTGCCTTAAGGATCCTTCCCAAGCATTTAGGATTCTTCAAGGGAGCTTGGCTCTGATACCAATTGTTAATGTTATAAGGCACTAAGAGGGGAGTAGGGGAGGTTAATCAATGCAACAATAGATCTACAAAATCTTTTCAACAACTTCCAAAGTAACCAACATGAAAAGAAAAATATAACAAAGCATACATCCATGAAATCAACACAATGACACCAGTATTTTATCATGGAAACCCTTGTTTGAGGGAAAAATGACCATGGAAATTATCACCCAAAAATATCACTAGTGCTCCAATAAGTCTTTCCATGTTAGGAGCATTAAAACACACTGCTAAGGGTATACCAGTTAAGATTATCTATAACCTAGTTAGAAGTTATTAAAAAAGTCTTGTTAGGAACTAATATGTTAAGGGATTTAAAACTCCTTCTGAGAGTCACCCTATTAGAGGATTTAGTCTTCAACACTATTAGGATCCTGCTATTAGTAATAACTAAGAGGGGGGGAGGGTGAATCAGTGGCCTTAAAAATATTCCAATAATCAACCCTTAAAACTTAGTACCACAATATTAAGCCTCTATTTATCTTCAATCCTATAAGATGAAAGCCTCCAAATACTATTATCAAATTACTACTGCTCAGAATGCTTTGTAAAATCTTCTACTGTATGTTTACCGAAAAGCAGTCTGTTGATTTACTGAAAGACATTAAATTATCTAGAGTATACCAATCAATCCAGTTAAGCTATGTGTAATGCAAAACACTAAAGTAATGACTCATATGCACATTTACACATGGATTTTTAATGTGAAAACCCTGTTAAGGGAAAAACCACTTGGGACTGGTAACCCAAAATTTTCACTCTTCTGAAGTAAGCTCGGTGAAGAGCCAACCCTGTTAAAGGTTAAAAACACACTGTTAGGTGTGACCTTGTTAGAGGATTTAAAATTTTAGTCCGTCACTTGATATCAAGCATCTCTATGCTACCTTCCTTGTCCAAACTCTTCTGGTTTGTCAAATGGTATCTAGCATCTCTATGCTATCTTCATGATCAAAATTTTTGATACTCCTTGGGATGTATCAATTAGAAAATATTTTTAAATATTTCTCGGTTAAGAGACTTTCTTAATCAATGGTTAAACTGAAACAGTATGATATGTTCACATATACAACTTATACTTGTAGATTTTCAGATCTATTGTAATATCACAAAACTTATCTGATCAATATATCTCTGTTAATATCTTTGCTCCACTTTGATTCTTCTTGGTGATGTTGTGCTCTATTTCTCAGTGTCCATAGAAAACTTTAGCTCTTTCCTTAGCTTGATTAATCAACATTGTATGAAGTTTCTCTTTAGCATCCTCTTTTTCATTCACTCCCCTTGATCCATAATGAATCAAGTTTGTCTCTTAAATAGACATGATATCACTGTTGTTAGGTTCTTGATTTTCTTGATCTTGGCATGATCCACAATCTTAGCCAATTAGATATAAATAAAAACTCATGTTTTATCTCACAGAGATCTTATTTCCAACTGGACAAAATAACTTTAAATAATTTACTTATCTCTGGCTTATCTTGTCGATGAAAATAATGATAACTACTAGTTAAGTCTATATTTAGCTCTGCCAGCTAGATATTTTGTTGTTTCTGAACTCAAGTTAATTTTAGTGTTTAACTCTTTGATAGCTTCGGTCAACACTCCAGTTCTCCTTGGGCTTCTCCGTCGATTTACACTATGTTTCTAGCCATCGGGTATGCTTGATTCTGCTCATCGATGTTCTTTCTCGGGAATCACTGTGACTTAACTATCGGTGATCTTTGTCTGTCAGGTTCCACTGACCGTCAATGTTTGTAGTCACTTTGTGAATACTTGTCTTTTATGCATTACATAAAGCATAATATTTATCTCTCTGATTCTCCAAAGTCTTTGACACTTTGATTATAACCAATTAGATTATATCAAGTTGACATCAATGACAATACAATCCATTAACAGATTTAATGTCTTGCATTATCTTTCTGCATTTTGGTGAAACTTAACATCTTCAAACATTCAATCAGTTACATGTCGTCAATCTCTCCCTTTGGCATTGATGGAAACATACTACATTATCATACTATACTATCACTAATACAATATGAAATATACAGTTTTATCAAGCTTTTCTAATGTAACTATTACAAATGTCTGGCTCTCAATAAGCTCAAATAGCTTACATTTGTATCTTGTAGAGTGGTCTTCAATCTTTAATCCCTTCACTAGATAGATGTAGCATCTAATATCTCTATTCTTATATGTTCTTTGATTCACTATTCCTCTTCTTGATAATGTCTTTTTCCTTTGAAAACAATCTTTTCTCTTTGTCTAAACTCTCTCCCTTTATTTACTTCTCTCCCTTAGATGGATATTTCATATGTAATCAATTTCTCTCCCTTAGAGTATTGATTATCTTTTCCTTTTGATTCTCAGGAACTTCATTTTCTAGATAATGATATAATCTTTTCTGATCAATGAGATTATCTCTCCCTTTATCATATCTCTCCTTTTATCATAATGCAAGTCTCTCCCTTTATATGATAATGAGACCATCTCTCCGTTGATCATCTCTTCCTTTGTATGATAATGAGATTATCTCTCCCTTTGACACCAATGCCAAAACAAAAATAATCATCTATATCATGTTCCATCCCTTACACAATATATTCCTTGAATTTCCCTATCCATCAATAATACATTGTTTCTAGTTTTCTGTGTAGATTTGTACTTTACTATGTATAGATGTATCTGTTGCTATCCTTCTTAGTGTTTGCATCAACATGACTGATCTTCAGATTTGTTATAGGCTGATGCAACCTTCTAGTTAGCTCACTGACCGATAGACAAGGGTTGGACCCCTAGTCTTTGTCTCAGGTACTCAAAAGAATCCTTTGGTAATGGCTTGGTGAATGTATCAGCTAACTATTCCTTTGATTGAACATATTCTAGTGTCACTTCTTTTGCTTGCAATTATTCTCTCAAATAGTGATACTTGATAGCAATATGCTTATTCTTAGCATGCATGACTAGATTCTTAAAAATGTTAATTGCACTGGTATTATCATAGTATATAATTACTAGTTCTATAATATTCATATTCATACCTTCCAACAATTGTTTGATCTATGCAATATTGGAGCAATTTGTAGCAGTAACCACATACTCAGCTTCTGTAGTAGACTGAGAGATGCATCCTTGCTTCTTTCTTATCCATGTGAAAAGTTTGTCACCCATGAAGAATGCTCCTCCAGTTGTGCTCTTTTGGTCATCAATGTTTCTAGCCCAATTAGCATCTGTATAGACTTGTAGCTCAAATTTTCCTTCTCCTTTGTACCATAAGCCATATTCCTCGGTGTTCTTTAGATATCTCAAAATTCTTTTGACAATAGTCATAGGTGATTCTTTGGGATTAGCAGAGAATCTTACAACTATCCCCATTGCATGTGCTATATCTGGTCTGGTATGAACAACATACATTAGTTTACCAATCATAGATCTATATAAGGTTTGGTTTACATCTTTGGTTTTGTCTTCTTTTTTTAGCTTGCATCTAGTAGCCATAGGTGTTCAAGCTGGTTTGGAATATTCCATCTTGAATATCTTCAGCACTTCCTTGATGTATTTGGACTGAGTGATATAAATTTTTGCATCTTGTTGAAGAATCTGTAGACCAAGAAATAATTTGATCTCCCCAAACATAGACATTTCAAATTCCTTTCTCATTTCATTAGCAAAGGATTTGCATAACAATTCATTTCCCCCAAAAATGATATCATCAACAAAAATTTCAGCAATTAGAATATTACCATCGGTATCTTCTTTTAAGTATAGATTGCTATTTTCACTTGTTCTAACAAACTTTATGCTAATGAGATAGGAGTGAAGTCTTTCATACCAGGCTCTAGGTGCTTGTTTCAATCCATACAAGGATTTATGTAGTCTACATACTATGTTTCTCTTGTATGGATTAACAAAACCTTCTAGTTGTTCAATGTATATCTCTTCTTGAAGTATTCCATTTAGTAATGCAGATTTGACATCCATATGGTATACCTTGATTCCTTTAAATGCAACATAAGAAAGTAAGATTCTAACTCGTAGTCTAGCAATGGGTGCAAAGGTTTCACCATAATTAATACCTTCTTCTTGTGCATATCCCTTGCATATTAATCTTGCTTTGTTTCTAGTGACTTCTCCATTCTCATTCAGCTTGTTTCTGAATATCCATTTGGTATTGATGATATTCTTATCATCTAGTCTTGGTACTAGTGTCCATGTACTGTTCTTCTCTATCTATTCTATTTCTTCATTCATATCACTGACCCATTCTTTATTCTCAAGTGCATTATAAATAGATTTAGGGTCAAAATCACAAAGTAAACATCTTGTGTTTAGTGACTTACTTCTTGTTCTTATTCTAGCATTCTTGTCTCCTATGATTTGATTCTATGGATGATGTCTTCTAGCATACTTGACAAGCTTCAGTTCAATTCTGTGTTCATCATTTTGATAAGCTTCTTGACCTTCATTCTGATCTCCATCGCTCGGAACATCATCTTGAGGATTTTCTTGATTTTTCAGTATTTGCAGCCTGATGCTCGGTTTCATTGATCTGTTGCTTGGGAGTGATACACTGCTGCTCAGGTAGAGTTTCAGGTTATGTATAAAAAAACCTATTGTAGTCCTCTGGTTCCTTTTTTCTTTCCTTATCATTCCTTTCTACAAATTCATCTATTTTCACTTTTGCACTTTCAATGATTTTGTTAGATGACTTGCTTAGACATTTATAAGCCTTTCTTTTGGTTGAATACCCTAGGAAGATACCTTCATCACTTTAGCAGTCATTTTTTCCATTTCTATCATCCTTCAAAATATAACATTGACTATCAAAGACTCTGAAGTAACTTACATTGGGTGTATAACCATACCAAAGCTCATATGGTGTCTTCTTTGTGTCCTTCAATTTTACTCTGTTTAATGTGCAGACAGTAGTACTGACAACTTCCCTCTAGAAATTTTTAGTGATGTCTTTCTCAATCATCAATGTTCTTTCATAGTCAATAATTGATCTATTTCTCCTCTCAGCAATTCCATTTTGATGTGGTGTCCTTGGTGCAGAAACTGGTCTTTTAATTTCATTCTCATTGCAATAGTTAATGAATTCATCTGATGTAAATTCCCCTCCTCTATCTGACCTTAAGAATTTCAATTTCTTCTCACTTTGTTTTTCTACCATAGCCTTATACCATTTAAATATCTTGAATGCTTCTGATTTATCCTTTAAAAATATTAATGTCATCATTCTAGAATAATCATCAACAAAGAGAATAAAATACTTGTCTATATAGTAGCTCTTTGTCCTCATGTGTCCACATAGACCTATATGGACTAATTCTATAATTGCATTAGATGTATGGGTTTTACTCTTGAAAAAAGACTTTGTCATCTTACCATTTTGACAATTCTTGCACATGATATGATCGGGCTTAGTCATTGTCTGTAAGCCTCTGACATTCCTTTTGTTGCTTATCTTTATCATATTGTCAAAGTTCACATGACACAATATTTTGTGCCACAACTATATGTCTTCATTTCTAGCCATCAAACAAGTGGTATTAATGTCATCAAGGTAGAAAAGGTTACCTTTTGTTTGCTCACCGGTACCAATCAACCTTCTTGATTCATTGAAGATCTTTGCCTTCTTATTTTCAAATGCTACTCTGTGACCTGAATTGTTTAGATGTGAAACACTTAACAAATTGTAATTCAGTCCTTTTACCTAGTAAACATTTTCACATTTAATCAGGTTATTCAAAATTATGGTTCCTTTACTTTTAACTGGACAAGGTGTATCATTTCCCATTCTTACCGAACCACCATTATAGTATTCAAAAGTCTCAAACTTTTGTTTATCACCGGTCATATGGTGAATGCAACCACTATCTATGATCCATACATAATTTTTACTAACTTTAGATATGAGTGCAGTTTCTACATACCTTTCTTCATCTTCATCTGAATCATCCTTCATGGCTACAAATACCATCTTGATGTCTTCTTCTAATTTGGTGTCAGTGTCATCAACTTTGTTCTCAGCTAGGTAACAATATTTATTCCCTTTGTCCTTGTAGTCTCGGGTGTCTCTCTTGTCAAATTGTCAGTTGCTTTGGTAATCCATATTATCACCTCTATCAAAATTCTTCTCATATGATCTGTCATTTCCTCTGTCATCTTTTCTTCTGTTTAGACATCTTGTGGCAAAGTGTTCAACCTCTTTACAATTGAAACATACAAGTGGTAATTTACCTTTGTATTTACCTTTGCCTCTCTGCAATCTTCTTGCCATTAGTGCTTCAATATCATCAATTCCTTGTTCTTCATTATCACTTTCACTATCATTTCTAATAGCATGTCTATGACTTGAATTACTTATCTTTAAAGAAGATTTGAATGCAGATTCTACAGATGGTAAGACACTATTATCAAAGTTGTTCATCTCAAATAAACTTAGTCCTCCAATAAGACTATCTAGAGTAACTGTATTCTTTGCAACTAATCTCATTTCTTGAATATCAGAAACTCTAATAGCATATACAGGTAGTAAGGTTCTTAAGATTTTACTTATTACTGTGTCCTCTTCAAGTGTACCTCCAACTCCTTGGATAGCATTGACTACCTATTTGATTCTACAGCTATACTGAGTGATATTTTCTCCTTTCATCCTTAGGTCATCAAACCTCCCTCTTAGGCTTTCTACCTTTTCTCTTAGTACATTAGCTTCTCCTCCATGTACCAGCTTCAACTTATCCCATATTTGCTTAGTAGAGGTTCAAGTTTTGACATCTTCAAACTCATCATTGGAGAGTGATGATGAAAGTTCTATCATCATGCAATTATGCTCATGCTTTACTTTTAATTGTTCAAGAGTGTGAGGTCCTTTAGGAAAAACATATTCAGTATCTAAGTATTGAACAATAGAATTTCCAATACCTGATAGGTGGAGTCTGATTCTGCTTTTCCATGATGCAGAGTTGTCTTTATTCAACTTGGGCACATCTCGTCTATTCATCTTGTGATCTTTTGCTTGAGCTGTTAAACTCCCTTTCTAAGCACACAAGCTCTAATACCAATATTTAGTAATAACTGAGAGGGGGGGTGGTGAATCAGTGGCCTCAAAAATATTCTAATAATCAACCCTTAAAACTTAGTACCACAATATTAAGCCTCTGGTTATCTTCAATCATATAAGATGAATGCCTCCAAATACTATTATCAAATTAGTACTGCTCAGAATGCTTTGTAAAACCTTCTACTGTATGTTTATTGGAAAGCAATCTATTGATTTACCAAAAGACAGTAAATTATCTAGAGTATACCAATCAATCTAGTTAAGCTATGTGTAATGAAAAACACTAAAGTAATGACTCATAGACACATTGAAACATGGATTTTAAACGTGGAAACCTTGTTAAGGGAAAAACCACTTGGGAATGGTAACCCAAAATTTTCACTCTTTTGAAGTGATCTCAGTGAAGAGCCAACCCTGTTAAAGGTTACAAACACATTGTTAGGTGTAACCTTGTTAGAGGATTTAAAAGTTTAGTCTGTCACTTGATATCAGTGATCTCTATCCTACCTATTTTGTCCAAACTCTTCTAGTTTGTCAAATGGTATCTGGCATCTCTATTCTATCTTCATGATCAAACTTTTTGATACTCCTTGGGATGTATCTCAATTAGAAAATATTTTTAAATCTTTCTCAGTTAAGAGATTTTCTGAATCAATGGTTAAACTGAAATAGTATGATCTATTCACATATACAACTTATACTTGCAGATTTTCAGATCTATTGTAATCTCACAAAAATTATCTGATCAATATATCTCTATTAATACCTTTTCTCCACTTTGATTATGCTCGGTGATGTTGTGCTCTGTTGTTCGGTGTTTGCAAAAAAATTTAGCTCTTTCCTCAGCTTGATTGATGAACACTGTATGAAGTTTCTCTTCATCAGTTTCTCCTTAGCATCCTCTTTTTCATTCACTCCCCTTGATCCGTAATGAATAAAGTTTGTCTCTTAAATAGACATGATATCACCATTGTTAGGTTCTTGATTTTCTTGATCTTGGCATGATCCACAATCTTAGCCAATTAGATTTAAAGAAAAACTCATGTTTTATCTCGTAGATATATTCTTTCCAACTGGACAAAACAACTTTAAATCATTTACTTATCTCTGGCTTATCTTGTCGATGAAAACATTGATAATTACCAGTTAAGACTATTTAGCTCTGCCAGCTAGATATATTTTCATTTTTGAGCTCAAGTTAATTTCAGTGTTTAACTCTTTGATAGCTTCGGTCAACACTCCAGTTCTCTTGGGGCTTCTCCATTGGTTTACACTATGTTTCTGGCCATTGGGTATGCTTGATTCTGCTCATCAATAATGCTCATTGGTGTTGTTGCTCAGGCATCATTGTGACTTGATTGTCAATGATCTTTGTCCCTCAGGTTCCACTGACCATCGGTGTTTGTAGTCACTTTATGAATAATTGTCTTTTATGCATTACAAAAAGCATAATCTTTATCTCTCTGATTCTCTGAAGTCTTTGACACTTTGATTATAACTGATTAGATTATGTCAAGTTGACATCAATGAAAATACAATCCATTAACTGATTTAATGTCTTGCATTATCTTTCTGCATTTTGGTGATCAACTTAACATCTTAAAACATTCAATTAGTTACATGTCATCACCTACTTACCCTATTAAGAGTACCCTTGTTAGAGGATTTTGACAGAAATCCTATTAGAAATTTTCTTGAATAAGTAAACTCAAAGAATGACTTGATGATAGGACCTTTTGCCTGACAAATCTAGTTTAGTACTGCTCACTATGCTACTCTGGTCATACAAACTTTACCTTCAACTATATCAATCACCGCATCATCAAAAAATCTCAAAAAAATTATTTTTACTTCAATTTAATCTTTTATAAACACATTTAGGTCGATGGAACAACCCTAAAATGTGTTACCTGATTCGGCCTCAAATTCTAAAAAAAAATTCATAAGCGGTCACATCAACATAAACAATTTGGTGGAAACATAACAAGTGGATTTTTAGGAAATCCTATTTTGATCTCCCACTGGTCCTAAGTAATATTTAAAAACACATTTTTGAACAAACCAATGCATATACATAGGCCCATTTTAATCCAAACACTATCTTTAATTCTTTGGATAGCTTGATTATCTCTAAATGGAAATGCATTTCTATTCCTATTGCTTCAATTTTTCCTAGAATTAGGAAATTCCCTATTGATATAACCTCCATTAAGTGGTGCCCTCCTGAACCCTCTTTCATAAAATTAAATTTTCATGGCTCTTCAAGGGGAAATCTATGTATTTCAGGAATTGGGGTGTGTTTGCATAATCCTTTCGGGATAGTTTTAGCGCTCAAAGCTACTCCTATTCCTCTAGGAACTAATAACATTGTAGAGAATCTTTCTCTACTTGAAGGTGTTGTCTTGGAAAAAAAATTATCGATCCACTGTCTTCACATTGAGGGAGACTCTACGGTTATTATTAATTCCTATATACATAGAAAAATTAATAATTGGCAATTAAAGTATGTTCTAGACCATGTCTGGAAGTTCCTAGATTCTTTCCAGAATTTCATTATCTTGCATGTTTATAGGGAGGGAAATCCTTTAGAATATTGTCTAGCTAATTTAGGTTGTGACAAGGTAGAGATTGATACGACTAAGTCTAATGATTCGATGGTAAAGTACCCCAAAATTTATTAATTATTCAAAATGAATCTTCTTTATAACTTTGTTTTAATATAAGTATCCATATTGGTATGTTTTGAACTATGTATGTGCATATATTTGAGAATCTATCTTGCAAGTCTTTTTCAAATATATTTTATACACATGGGTGTTCATTTGGTGGGTGTTGTCTTTATGTTTATTCATATGTTTGGAAAGTGCTTTAGGATTTTTGTCATATATATGGAGATACATCCTTAAGTGCAGGAGAATATGTATGAGTATATTAAAACAAATCTTTGTCATTTCTCTTTTTAGTTATGAATGTTTCCTGGTTGATAGCGGTTCTCTCTTTTATTTGTATGTAATTTGGGTCTTTACAGTTTTCTTGTATTTGGATTTTCCCCATCATTGTCGTCTTCATGATTTGATAGTTTTCTTGTCCACTTGCGTGCATAAATGTTAGCATAAATGTGCTTTTATGTATAGTACACCTACTTGGTTTTGGTTAATTATTGTTAATTACTTGGGTTGGGACTTACAAATTTCTTTTAGGTGTATGCCATGTGCTTAAGATTTTCTACACTTCATTTCATTTTTGTCACTGTCACCTTGCTATTCTTCCCGTATACAATTGATGTCATGACATTCCTTGGAAATTGATGTATGATCTTACATGTGTTTCTTTATTTTTTAATTAGTTTTTCTTCTCCTAAGCACTTTGTAGTTATCTTTGTGTGTGATGGCATGACTATGTATCTTGGGTCTTGTGTAGATTGTGTAAGTCTTATGATGCCATGTCATTTTGAAGGGATGTGATTTCTCACAGATTACACCATAAATGAGATTTGATTCACCTTTCTGGATTGCTTTTTTATACACTAATGCTCTACTAATTGGCATTTAATTTTTCTTTTCATGATATATTGTGGTGGTTTTTCTTTGCCATTGGCTTGGTTGTTGTTTTTCTCTACTCTTGGATTGGTCCACATTTTTGAAAAAATGGCACGACACTCTTCACATATGTTGAATATTGGTGTTGTCATGGAAGGGTTTTTTGTTTGCAATGCTCTTCATATGGAGAATTATCCTAAAAAATATAGATTACTACTGGATGTTGAAGAATGGGAACAACCTTTCTTAGGTCATATTACTGATGATCTTCTGGCATGTGTCTTCATATGTGATCATCCGTATATTTGAAGGGCTATTCACAGAATTATGGGTGATGACATTTTGTTTCCTTAGGTAAAATGTATGATTTTTCCTTCTCAATTATTGTCTATCTTCCTTTCCAACTCTTTTGATCTTCTATAGTCACCGTTTCACTTGGAAATAATTGTTAATACGTTTATCAAAGCGGATTTCTTGGTGGAAAATAAATCATGGAAAGCACTTCAGAAATATGATTTGTGGAATGGGGTAGCACCGGTCGATAATTTGTTCTATCACCATGAAATTCTCAATAACCATGCAATTTTTTCTATTTATGCAAGCATAGAAAAGGCCTTGGAGCATCATAATTTCATACATGTGAAGATGACATTGCAATTTCATGGCCAATTTCTGAGTTTGAGTTGTATCAATAGTATCTAGCTCATGATTTATGCTCTTTTAGATCATCTTGAACATGATGTTAATCAAGCTTCTCTTGCTTCCATTTCAGTTCCTCCTTTGGAGATTGTCCCTACTCTTCCCTCACATGTTATTGATTTGAATACTGGTACTGAAGGTGAAGACACAAATTTGGAACTTCACTTGGGTTTGGCTGGCTCATCCTTGGCATTCATGGAGGGTTAAATGCAGTTTTCTTGATTTCATCACTTTGACACATAATTGATTGCTACCTTGATTTCATCACTTTGACTAGATCGATTGACTATTCTTTGCAATATTATTGGTGTTTGCCTCAAATATTCATTTGTGCATTAAATCAACTTACATGATCATAGATGTAGGTAAAACTAATTCTATAGATACTTCATGTCTGACTGTACAATCTGAAACCTCAGAATTATCATCGCACACCAAATTTACCATCATAGGCTGTGTTATCACAGATACACTAGATACCTAGAAAAATCCTTGTGCAATCACTTTCATCGCCGATATATGAGATCTGACCTGTAAAATAGACTTGTTCTAAGCAATGACAACACTAAAACATTCATCACATGATCTAGGATATGATCATCTTCATTAGATGCTAACACACACACACACACACACACACACACATATATAATTTCAACCATATTATAACAAATGATTTATTATCAGTGAAATAATTTCTCTGCCTCTGCCTCTTATGAAATTTTCCAAAAAATTATTCTATAGTGTTGAATCACTGGATTCACAAATATTATTTTTTTCCAAAACTAAGTATGTGGAATTTTCCTTTCCTCAGAGAAATACCTACCCATTATGTCTAAATGAAATAAAGGACTCAAAGAATGATGAATGGAAGGTAGTTTCTAGTCACCATCATGGCTTTCATCATCAACCCTTGAAATTGGCGATGCTCCCTACCTTTAACCAGTTCTCGCCACTTATCTCTTCTTCCCCTAAGGTTAACCCTAGGGCTTTCACTTGGGAGAAGAATTCAAAATTTAGGGTTTTACAATCAAAATATGTGAAAATTAAGGAAAATAAAAACCCAACCCTATATTCTCTGCCACATCGTAGAGCTAGAGATAACCACAAATCAAGCCCTAATGATGAAAAAGCAGTAATCTTTATTCGCGGAAACCAAATATTTACTGATTTCTTATGGGATCATTGCAAATCCTTTGGGGTATATGGAAAATGGTTTGGCTCTAGATTGATATCTGGGAGCATTAAAGATTAGTTTTATAAATCTTTGGGAATACAAGTAAGTATTACAATTCTCTCAGATAATTGTTTTTTATTTGGAATGTAAAGATTTTATAATTAGACAAAGTTATTATCAGGAGAGCAAATTTGTTTATCTAGGGCATGTAATAAAATTCCTGAAATGGGAACACAATTTTAACCCTAATATTTTCAACAATATTGAAACCATGAAATGGATCAAGATTCCTAATATGCTTGTAGAATTAATCCATAGCCATATTATTACTAAAATTGGTGAAGTTTATGGTGAAGTGATAGGCTTAGAAGAAGACTATCTCATTTCCTCCGGGGTTAAAATTTAGATCAAGACTATAGGACTTTCAGAAGCTCTTAAACCTATCCATTTCATTATAAATAGAACAACTTATCATTTAGCTCCAGAATATTTCAACAACAACATAGCAGATAATATTCTTTTTATTTCACAAAGGAAAATAGTACTAAGGTCAATCGAAAATTCTACAGATCTTCACAATATCTTTAATCAAAATAAAAAATTATTTAATTCAAATATCTCCTCTTCATTACTTGAGGAAGGAGAAATTCATGGTTATCCTAAATTCCTACATTTTACAGAACCCACTCCTAATATACCCTTTAATCATAATATAGGAGGCTTTTGCTTTATCAATAATTTCCTTCAACAAGATGAGACGATGGTGATGAGAAGTAGTAACCCCGAGACAACGAGTTTAAATTTAGGAATCATCAGAGGGCACAAATTCCAAACCTTATAAATAACATAACCATAGAATTAAAACCAAATGTATCAAAGGACCCTAAAAGAAAAATATATTTTAAGAAAGCAACTATAGAAAGCACTTCAGAAACAAAAATCAATTCACTACAGGAAAAAGAATCAATAAATGAGTTTGTTAAATACTGAGACCTCCTAATAATTTAGAAATAAAAACTGACTTAGCTATAGCCTTAGAAACCATTGATATTTCATTATCATTTGATGATGAAACTAATGACATAGAAGAACCCAATAGACGGAAGAATATACTAATTAAAGAAATAATGAAAAAAGATAATACAATAACACTTTCAAAAATTTCAAAAGGCAACAGTATCCCTTGACAGAGTATTATCAGAGGTAGAAATTATCTCCCAGGACACTAACAAAAATTTAAAGATTGATGAACATCATACTTTAGATGAAGAATGGTTTGAGGAGAACAAAATCAATATACAGAAACCTATACCTTTAAACACTTTAAAACCTAGTTCTGAGTACTTAGATGGGTATGATATTCAGAATACTGAAGACATTAATGGTGTAGAGGTAGAGGAAATTAATGAATTTTTAGGACTAAATGAGGACTCTGAGGGCTTGCTATTATTAAAGTTTATTCACTTAATGAGTCAAGAAGAAGATACAGATCTAAATCCTTAGAATTCTGACCATGAATTAAATAAGGATAGGAAGTTAGGTTTATTTACCTCTGTTATTGGTAAATCCTCTCCGTATTTTCCTAAACAATCTTTAAAAAGAGGTAGAAAATCCCTCTCCAAACTTACATAGATAGATGGATCAGCGTTAGGACAAGTTAAAATAAAATCAATTCTAAATGCAGGGAAGGGGAAGAACCTTCTCAAGGCACCATGAAAATATTTTCATGGAATGTTAGGGGATTAAATGCTCCTAACAAACATTGCCTTCTAAAAAGGAGTTCATCCTCTTTAGAAGCACCCCTTTTTTTATTCAAGAAACTAAATTAGGGCAAGATGGATATGATCATTTTAGCAAGAAATTAGGAATTTGGGAAGTAAAAGGTGTAGATTCAGAAGGTGCTTAAGGTGGATTAGCATTTATCTAGAATCCTAGGTTTATCTCACTAAAGCTCATTGCTTCTAAAACACAATGGATGGCTGCTAAGATTAATAATTTTAATAATAACTTGAAATTTATCATAATAAACATATATGGACTAAAATTCATTCATGATAAGGGGATAGTATGGAAAGAAATAGAGAAATTTATCAACAACTTATTAAATCAAAACTTTTTCATGGGAGGGGATTTTAATGCTATATTAGATATTAAAGAAAAAATAGGTGGCTAAAAAAAACCACCCAAACAACAACAAAATTTAAATAACGGATTCAATCTATTAACAACATGGATATTCCTATGGACAATGGAACTTTTACATGGTCAAACCAAAGGATAGATACTGAATATATAACAGAAAAACTGGATGGGTTTTTTTACATTGGAAACTTATCTAGATTCAATCAAAGCTTTAAATCAAATATCATTGCACATTCTGGGTCTGACCATTTTCCAATAAGCCTAGTTTTAGAAGAAGACATAGCGCCTAAAAAGAACCCCTTCAAATTTGAAAAAAATGTGGCTTAATGATGGGGAATGCCTCATTAGGATTGAAGAATGGTGGAATGAAAAAAGTTTCAAAGGATCCAAAACCTTCATTTTAAGCTCAAAACTCAAACACATAAAACAATGACTAATTGAATGGAACAAAGAACATCTTGGTAATATTTTCAATGCTAAAAACATGATAGAGGGAGAGATAGCATAACTTAATGAATAAATCATTAGATAAGGAATGAATACCGAGATATATACCAAAGAAAAGGAACTATTAAATAGCTACAAGGACATATTGGCCAAAGAAGAATGTTATTGGAAACAAAGATCAAGGGAGTTATGGTTAGAAGAAGGAGATAAAAACACTAAATTTTTCCATAACAACTCCAAAGCTAAATGTAATTTCAATAGAATTACTAAGATTAAGAAAGAGGATGGAACGTTAGTTGTAGACCTTGAAGATTTAGCATTAGAAACTATTGTCCACTTTGAGACCATCCTAAATAACATAGAAGGATCAGATAGATTATCTCTGAAGGAAATACTGAATAACATGCCTAGAATAATAAGTAATGAATATAATAAATTTCTTAATGCTAAAATTACTAAGGAAGAAGTAGAATATGCACTAAAACATCTCCATCTAGATAAATACCCTGGGCCAGATGGATTTACTACTCTATTTTTCCAGCAATGTTGGAACTTTATTGGTGATGAGGTTGTTGCGGCTTTAGGAAGGTATGAGAAACTCAGGTAGGCTTCTCCAAGAAATCAACAATACGGTCATAGCTTTAATCCCCAAAAACTCAAAACATGAAGGATTTGATGATTATAGACCCATATCTCTTTGTAATATGATGTATAAGCTATTTACCAAAACAATAGCAAATAGGCTAAGAAAGCTACTTCCGCTCATCGTATCAGAGGAACAATCTGGCTTTGTTCCTAGAAGATATATTTTAGATGGACTTGTCATAGCAAAATAATCTATTCATACTATCCAACATAACCACCTCCCTAGTATGATTATTAAATTAGACATCAAGAAAGCCTATGATAAGGTAGATTGGAGATTTTTGTGCAAGTGTTTAGAATCCTTTGGTTTCTCTAAGAAATGGATCAATCTAATTTTTGAATGTATCTCTGGGCCCAAAATGATGATACTAGAGAATGAAAATCCTGTTGGATTCTTCAATATTTCACAAGGATTCAGACAAAGTGACCCTTTATCCCCCTTTCTTTTTATAATTATGGCAGAAGCTTTAGGTAGGTCCCTTACTAAGGCTAAGAATAATAATTTGATCTCTGGTATTAAAATTATTGAAGGACTTGAAGCTTGTACCCATCAACAATTTGTTGATGATAACCTTATTTTTAGGAAAGCAACATTATTAGAAGCCAAAGCAATCAAAAACATCCTAAACTTGTACTTCAAAGCCTCGAGGAAAAAATTAAACAAGGGAAAATATGAAATCTACTTTCTAAACACTTCAGAGAACTTATAGAGAAATACATGTAGAATTTTAGAATTCAATACAGGAGAGTTACCATGCAAATATTTAGGGCTTCCTCTAGACAAGGGTAATAGATCAACTAATCTATGGGACAGATGTTGGGGAGCTCCACCTCCTAAGAGATTTATTTATCTTCTCAAGAACTTTTCTTTGGTCTTTCTAGGGTATCTATCTCTACCCTAATGATAGGACACTCCTATGGTCCCCTACTCCTCATAGAGCTCTCCACCAACTTTAAACTCTCTCCATGTTCTTCTCAATCTAACTATGCACCTATAGGCTCAATTTAGTCAATTTACTCCCAATCTATTCTTGGAAATGGGAATAGGTATCCTAACTATTCCTAGGTACCTTTCAACTAATTTTGATCCACTTTGATGGATTCTTCTAATGGTTTTTCATCAAGTTCTAGTTTTCTTGATTTTAAGCCTTGTAGCCTTTTTAGCCCTATTAGGCCTCCTAGAAACTGAAATCTTTGATTTCCTCCAAATTATCCTTAACAACCCCCTAAAATTTCTAAGGATTCTTTATAAGACCACCCTAGGATCAATTATTTTCTAGGTCTTATGTCTTCAAGTTGTTTGTACATTATATTTCCACCAAACCCCTATTTTCAAGAGTTTTTAGGTCATGCAATCCAGTCAAGTTTCTTTGCTTGCACTAATTTATCTAATGGCCTCCTTTGATATTTTCCTTGCATCAAAATATCAAGGAAACATTCCGCTAAACCACTTCACCATTTATTGGCTCAAACCAATCCATCTAGCAAGCTCCCTTGCCTTTGCATCGTACAAGCTCCTAGCTAGAATACCTTTGTACTTGCCTACAACTTGATGGAAAAATTAACACCCCTGCACACACAAACTCTACAAGACATATTGACACTACTTAAACAGTCTCTTACTTCATTCCAAGTGGCCATTGAAGTTCAATCTTGAGAACTCAAGTGGCACTCATTTTTACATGACTGGCTCTGAACAAACCAACGAACCAGTGAAACTAAAGAATTTACAAAACAAGTAAAAAAAGTGCCAAAATTATGAAAATAAAACAAAAAAGAGTAATTAGATAACAAGTAACAAAGTCTCAATACATTAAATCAATCCATTCAATCAATTAAAGGTCTGGATGAAGGTTGTGTTACAAAACATTGTCGAATTCTTTACTTTGCAAAACATAGTCCGTACAATGACACTTCCAACCCTTAAAATCAGGGTTTGTATGGGATTATATAGTTTTTTCCCATATTTTTTGACCCCTAGGTCAGGATTAGAACACCATTAAATCCCTTTCCTAGTTTCTAGGAAATGTTGTCATGATAACTTTGCAAAGTTGCAAAGTTGTCATGAGCAACTTTTTACAACTTTTTCTCATTTCATGTTCCACTAACCTTACTTGATCCATTCAACTCTAAACCATTACACTAGACCTTAAAACACTTAAAATAATTAAAATTATCAATGCCACTCCATTTTGGAGTCTTTATCAAACTTTCACCCATGTTGACTTTTCTAGGACTTAAAATCTAGAGCCTAATTGGACACACAAAACACATGACTCTAATCACTCTTACCTATAAACACACACCAAAACAAACTTGGGAGTTTATCCTTAGTCCTTATTACCTTTTTGGTTGGCTAGAACCACCTACAACCCAAAATTTTCAAAGATCTACCTTGAGACCATAAGGTGCTCCTGCACCATTCTTCCCCTGCAACAAGAAAATCAAGTTACCTAAGGTGTGACAAAATCCAAAATGATGCCATGATTCTTAAAGTCACTCTCTTATATCTAAGTATCCTCTTACTCATGTTGTTGCTCCCATTTGACTAGATGCTCCATGTCATTCTTACTCCTAGTCTTCTTCTTCACTCTTGAATCCAAAATTATCTCCACTTGTGGCTTGATATGTTCAGTGACTCTGAGTTCCTCCACATCCTTTGCTATATTTGTACTATACTTCTTCTCCTTCACATTAGGTTCTCTATATCTAATTAGATCCTTCACATTGAAAATAGGAGAAAAAGACATCTCCTTGGGTAAATCAACTTTTTAGGCATTGGAGCCATACTTAGCTAGCACCTTGCATGGTCCAATCCTTTTCATCTGTAGTTTTCTTTGTATTCCCTTCTATATCCTAGCCTTGTTCAAGTGTACCATCATCAAGTCTCCTACCTAAAACTATAATTCTCTTCTTCCTTCATCCTTCTTAGCTTTAAACTTTTTATTTTCCTCCATTAGGGTCTTTTTTACTTGCTCATGGACCTCTCTCATTGATTTAAAAAAGTCATTTCCATGACCACTGATCCCTTCATAGCATTTTATTTCTCTAAGCTCAAAAAAACCCCTTGGATGTATTCCATACAAAATCTCAAATGGACTCTTACAAGTAGTCCTATTTGCACTATCATTATAGGCAAACTCTTCTTGTGGGATGACTTGTTCCTATCCTTGTCCATACTCCTTGGTTAGACATCTCAATAAATTACCAAGAAACCTATTGATTACCTCTATCTAACCATCCGTTTGAGGATGATATGTAGAGCTATGAGCCAAATTAGTACCTAATCATTTCAAGAGGGTCTTCAAAAAGTGCCCCATAAACTTCACATCTTTGTCTACAAGTATTCTCATTGGCAAACCATGTATCCTTACTATCTCCTTGAAGAAAAGGTGGGAAATGTGACTAGCATCATGTGTTGTTTTACATGGGATAAAGTGACTCATCTTACTAAATCTGTCCACTACCACAAACACACTGTCCAAACCAGTTTGTGTCCTAGGTAGACCCATTATGAAATCCATACTTATGCATTCCCATGGTCTATTTGGGATGGGAAATGGTTGGTAAAGACCTACATTTGATGATGTCCCCTTTTCCTTCTGACATACTCCACATTTCTCAACATACCTTCTTATATCCTTCTGCATTTTAGGCCACCAATAGAATCTCTCCACTAGGTATAGGGTCTTATTTAACCCAAAATGTCCACTTAAGCTACCATTTTCCTTCTCTTGGATGAGGTTCTCCCTCATGGAACCCCTTGGTACACAAAGTTGTTTCCGTTTAAACAATAAACCATTCTGTAAAGTATAGTCTACATATACACTATGAAAATTATTTTCAAAATCATTACATACCTTATAGATCTTTGAGAAATCTGCATCTCCTTCATAAATATCCTTGAATCTTTCAACCCATGTGCTCTGCAACTATATTTATTGAACAATAAGAAACCTCCTACTAAGTGCATCTCCAACCTTATTGTTTACCCCCTTCTTGTGCTTGATAGTAAAAGTTTATGATTGCAGAAACTCCATCCACTTTATATGCCTCAAACTAAGCTTCTCTTGTGTGTTTATGTAGCTTAAGGCCCAATTTTTACTGTATACAACAAATTCTTTTGGCAACAAATAGTGTCTTCACTTCTTAAGACCCTACACCAATGCATAAAGCTCTAGCTCATAGGATGAATACCTAGACTTGGCTTTATTTAACCTTTCACTAAAGAAGGATATTGATATTCCTTCCTGACTTAGGACTATACCCACTGCCATGTGATAGCATCACATTCCACAATGAATAGTTTGTCAAAACTTGGTAACACCAGAATTGGTTGAGTAGCTACTTCCTTATTCAATCTTTCAAACCCTTCATTAGCTTCCGTGATCCATATGAACTTTGTCTTGACTCCACCCTTTATAGTATCTAGGATAGGTGCACAAATTTCACTGAATCTTCTCACAAAATTCTTATATAACTGTGCTAACCCATGAAAAATTCTGACTTCAGTCCCTTTCTTGGGAGTAGGCAAACTTAAAATGGCTTCAAATTTACTCTTATCCATTTTCAAGTCATCTTGGTATACTACAAACCCTAGATAGGCTAGTTCTTGTTTCATAAACTCACTCTTTTCAAAATTTATGGTGAGCTTCTCTTCTTGTAGCCTCTTCAACACAAGTTCTAGGTGCTTCATGTGCTCTTCTTTTGTTTTGCTAAAGATGTGTAGACACCTAAAATTGATTAGGTGTATATCAAACATTTCAAATTATAAATCTCAGCCAAATGATTCAAAACCTCATCTCAATGAAAATCAAATGGACATTTATCAAATCAAAGGAACAAAATTCAAATCAAATTAAAAGATCAAATAATCATGAAATCAAATAATTAAATTCAAGCCTAAAGGGATTAATCAAATTATG
>MU228469.1:744753-769433 GCA_018584345.1 Thuja plicata | reverse complement strand
ACATCATTTGCATCCATTTATCTATGTCCTACTCTAAGACATTTGCATCCATTGCACAATAGAATTAAATGCATCATAGAAACATATAGACATGCATAAAAGGAAATCTCATAACATCATCAAAGGAGAAATCAAAGATCATCATCAGATAAATATCCATCATCAATGTTTATAGCATAATCAGTACATCAAAGGTACATCAATAACATGATACATCACATTCCTAATCAAAAATATACATATGATACAAATCCTGGTTCCATATCTGTCTCATGATCCAACAGGGGCACCTGATCCATCCCCGGCCAAACCTATTCCTAACCCACCTGCACTATCAGGATCTCTATCACCTGCTCTATCCTGTGCACCAGGAGGTGCCTAACTAGTGCTCACACTGGTTGGTAACTAAGCTAGAGTGGCCAAAAACTGCTGCAACATGGTAGTGACCTGATCTAATCTAGTTGTCACTGTCGTCATACTAGCCTATAATCCCCAGACATCCTGCACTATCTCATCTGATACTAGAACTTGTGATGCTGGCAGAGCCTTTGGTGCCTGGGATGCTAAAGGTACCTGTGGATCAACTTGAGGTATCTGTCCCTATACCGGAACCTATCTCACCTCTTGGACCTGTTTGTGCCTCTATCTAGCCCAATCTGCATCTAATCTCAATGGATCCTGACCCTATGGTACCTATACCCCTTCTAGTCTCTTCCTCAGCTGTCTAAAACCACCACCTCGGCCTCTCACATGACCACCTCTCATCTGAGGCCTAGCTTCTCTCTGAACCCATGGTGCTTTAGGTGCTCTCTAGACTCTATGCTGGCATGGTCTACCGCCATCATCCCCATCATCACCACCATCATCGTCATCCTTAGAAAGCTCATCAACATCTGGGATAGGCTCTACAAGATCTGTGAATCTCATAAAATGATGTCGCATAAACCACTCTTGATACTCTACTGACATCCCTGCATCTGCAACCTATGGTAGCATATCCCAGACCCCATATCCCAGCTGATCTATCTATAGATAGGCTGACTGGTAGTCAACCTATGTGCCCCACATCAATCTCTCTGCCTATACTTGAGAATATAAGGCCATACCCTGAGGCATGTCCTGAACATAATCGTACTGACAGAGTACCCTCCCAAAGCAAAATCTCTCAATGACTAATGGTGATCGGCCGATCATCCATCAAGGAGAAAACATGTAGGGTAACTCATTGTCAACCTCATGCCACCTCTCACACTACAAGTATGGCCTCCAAACCACCTAATCAATATCATCAATCGTGCATCTCCAAAAATCAACCTTGCCCAAACGATGCTGGACAATCATATCGTCATACAAAAATGCATACGGGTAACCACAAGCTTGAACCCGTGCTAATACTGGTCTAGTAATAGGGATATGCTCCCATGTCCATAACTGTAATAGAACTACACCTGCAGAAATAGCTGCACTACACCAATATACAATCTCATGCAAATCATGATACAACTAGGCTAGCACATAAGAACCCCAATCTAATATTTGTAGCTGAGCAATCAGGTCCTCTATAATCTGGCCCCATCCGATTGCAAAACCATGTCCTCACCTATCTGGCAGTAATAATCCTCCTATCACATCCCCTAGTAATGCTGGTAGGGTGGGAAATCATGAAAACTACGCTTAACTAATGCAATCATCCACAATGGTGTTGTCTCCAAACACCCGTCTACAAACACTGCTATCATACACTGAATCATAATACACCTGCTCTCCATGATTCAGGATCCTCAGTAGTCTATATACATTCTTTGGCGTAATCATCATCTCACCAAGAGGTAGGTGAAAGGTGTTATGGTCAGAGTGCCATCGCTCTGCCATAGCTATCAATAAACCTTGGTTCAGCTGAAACCAAGGGAGATCCAAAAGGAAACTAAGACCACAAGTCTCATTGGTATGCTGCTCAGGTGGTGTGAGCTCATCTACTAGATCAAAAATTCATAACGCAACTCCTCGCACCCGCAACTTGCGGTAATGCTCCTACATTTTGAAACAAAGTGCATCATGTTAGTTTTTCTCTTGATGAACCATTCTAAGTCAATCACAACACATTAAATCTATCTTTGCTCTAACTTTAGCACATCAACTTATTGCTCCTAACCTCTAAATCGTGAGACACAAGGACAATTTGTAATCATTTTTAATCATATCTGATTGACCTATCAAACATTCATTATTATGACTTTTCTAACATCCTAAACACTACGTGACATTCTAGACAAACATTTTCTAGCTTGGAACCTAATTAAGTCATCTAGACGATCAATCAAACTAAGTTCATCTATTTTTTTTCCTATATCAAACTTTCACCTTTCTAGTAGGCGGTACTTCACTAAGTGTACGCGACTCTTAATGCTAAGTGGCTTTTAAATATTTAAACATGGATCTTTACCATACGGAGGTGGCACTTCACTATTTAGGCGGCCTTTTGCAGGCCTACACAGCATTTAAACTATCATACGCAGCTTTTAAAACATGGTGTTTTAGGCGGCGCATTATCTATTTTGGGTTGCAATTTTAACCTAGCTCCTACACGGCTAAGGATTGCGCGTACGTGGCTTTTCACAGCATGAACGCGACTTTTAACAGGCCTACGCAGCACTTAACCTATCCTACATGGCATTTGGCTAAATTTTTTCTAAAAAGTAATAAAAACATGTAATAAATGCAATTTTTCAAATCAATAAATGCACCAAGAGGGTTCAAACCACTCATCGGAGGCCCGTAGTTAGGAGGTCTCTGATATCAGCATGCTCGCTTGAACCTGTGCTCTCAAATAGGGACCACCATTACTATCAGTTGTCAAAGGCTCAGACCAAAATCTCAATAGTGAAAAGTGAAAATGAATAGTAATTTTGGGTTTTTCAACCTATTTAAGCTATTTTAACCTATTTTATGAATTTTTGACCCAGTCAAACCTAATCGACATATTCTACACACTGGGGCATTTGTTCGACATCTTTTCACATCATTGTTTATTAGAAATGCTATCATCTTTGATCTATCCTATTCGCATTATTCATCAACAAATTTTACCTATGATCAAGATGATTCCATTTCCGAGGGGGCATCATCATATCATCCAACTAGGATTATGCAGCATATCTTGTATCCATCTGGGGCATTAAAATTTCAAACTTTATCATATCAGGGTTTCATATCAGAGTTTCATATTGACAATTTCATATTAGGGTTTCATATCAAAATTTCATATCGGAGTTTCATATCGACAATTTCATATAAGATTTTCATATTGGAGTATCATATCAGAGCTTCATATCAGAGTATTATATCAGGGTTTCATATCAGATTTTCATATCAGGATTTTCATATCAGCTCATTAGTATCAGCTCAATGATTAGGACAATCAAACTTTCTTTGAATCAATGTGCTTCACACATCAATTCAAAGAGGGGCATTTGTAGACACCTAAAATTAACTAGGTGTATCTCAAACATTTCAAATTATAAATCTCAGCCAAATGCTTCAAAACCTCATCTCATTGCAAATCAAATGGACATTTATCAAATCAAAGGAACAAAATTCAAATCAAATTAAAAGATCAAATAATCATGAAATCAAATAATTTAATTCAAGCCTAAAGGGATTAATCAAATTATGAAATTGATTTTTCAATTGTATAGTTCAAATCAAAAAGGATCAAATCCAACCCAATCACCCTTCCATGGCTAATTTAATTAAATGATGGAGTTATTTAATTCCTAAATTCTTTGAGACAACCAACCAACTTTCTCTCCATTTGAGAACACCTCAAAGCTTTGATCATGATCAACTCACTCTACCCCCTACCCTTGGGAAAATGCTATAAATACAAGCCATTTCCTTTGTGTTTGGGATCCAAGAATTCAAGAGCAAAATTATCCTTATTATAGGCATATTGAGGAGCATTTGAGAGTTTTTAAGAGAGATTTAGCATTTGCATTTCATTTAGCATATCATGTTTAGGAGCATTTTCTATTTACTTTTATGATCTTGGAGCATTTTTGAGCATTTTGAGCATTCTAGCTAGATTTGAGCATTGAATTTTCATACATATCTCATTCTAGCATTGTCTTTGAGAGAGATTAAGCCTGAGAGCTCTCTTAAAAAATCTTGGATAGAGAACCATGAGATGATATAGATTTAGCTTCAATTCTTAGATTAACTTTTTTTTATCTTTCCATAGAATTGTTTGCTCTAATCTTAATTTCATGAAGGTGTATTTTCTTACACACAAGATGAGGATATCATCTAGGTATACTACCACAAATACCCCTATGTAATCCTTCAAGACTTCATCATGACCCTCATAAAAGTACTAGGTACATTTGTAAGCCCAAATGGAATTACTAACCACTCATATAATCCCTCTATGGTTTCAAAATCTGATTTCCACTCATCCCCCTCTTTCATCCTAATCTGATAATATCCACTTTTAAGATCAATCTTTGAGAAATATTTAGCACCTCCTAAGAAATCCATTAAGTCTTCTATTCTAGGAATAGGAAATCTATACCTTATTGTTATCCTATTTATTTCCATAGAGTTAGTACACATTCTCCACTTACCTCCCTTCTTGGGAGGCAACACCACTAGAAAAACACATGGTTTGATGCTCTTTCTTATCAGACCTTGGTCCAGTAACTCCTACACTTGTCTTGTAGTCTCTTTATTATTCTCTGGTGTCATCTTGTAGGTAGCTTTGTTTGGAAATGATGCCCATGGGACAAAATCAATCTGATGACTGATTTCTATTTTTGGAGGTAGTGTAGCTGGTGTCCCTTCACATATGATGTCTTGGAACTGATCTAACAATTTTCTAACTACTGCAGGCATAGGTGCTTGTTTGGGTGTCTCCTCCTCCTTTGGTTTCACCAACATTGCATAACCAATTCCTTCTTCCTCCTTCATGTCTTTTAGGAATTCTTTCCCACTCATTAGAAGAATATTGGAGTCCATCTTCTCCACTATATCATCCTCTGTCAAAAATTGTATCTTATAAGTTACTCCATTCTTCTTGAATGAGTACTTATTCTCCTTGTCATGGTGGACTGTCTCCCTATCATATTTCCATGGTCTTCCTAGAAAAAAATGGCATGCATCCATTGGTAACACATCATAAATTATCTTGTCTTGATACTTTCCTATGGTGAATTCAACCCACACTTGTTCATTAACCAGTATATTATGTCCCTTATTCAACCAAGTTACTTTGTAAGGACACACATGAGGTATCTTAGTCAACTTTAAATTTTGCACTACTTCCTTTGAGATTACATTATTAGTAGACCCTGAGTCTATTATGACCCTACACACTTTTCCAAGAATCTTACACTTGACCCTAAAAATAGCCCTTCTTTTTTTTGTGTTCATCTCTGGTAGGTTCTTTGATCAAAGTCCTCCCAAGCATGATGTTCTCTCCCTTTTCTAAATCCAAACTTATCTATGACTATTTGGTCATGTCTTCTTCTTGCACATATGAAATCTTCTTCTCACCTTGTGAAGATTTTGGCTTGTCTGGACACCTATAGGAAGAGTGACCCATTTGGCCACAATTATAACACTTCATTGAAGAAAAATGTGAGCTTCTTCCAAAACCACTTGAACTGCCTCTTCCACCTCTGTGAAATCCCCTTCCTCTGTTATATCCTCCTCTATTTCTTGACTCATGGTTTTTTTCAACAAAATTGGAGTCTCCTTAGCCTCTAGTCTCATTTTTCCTTCCACTAGAACCTCCTTTGTGTCCTCCTCTAGAATCTCTACCTCTTCCTCTACCCATAGAGTTGGAATCTTTCTTCTTTCTGAGTTTTTCTTCCACCTTAAGGGCTATTTAAAAACACCCATGGATAGAAGTTAAGGTAAAGAGACTTAACTATTCTTGAATTTTCCACCTAAGGCCATTGAGATACCTAGCAACTTTAATGCTCTCTACCTCTTGCACTCTGGACCTAAGGCATAATTTTTGGAATTCTTTGGTGTAGTATGCCACATCTAGATCTTTCTGTCTCCTTTTGTGTAATTGGATATCATAATCCTCTGGCAGGTATTTTTTCTTCAGCTTAGCCACCATAGCTTTCTAATTGGATATTGGCTTCTTCCCTTCTCTTTCTCTTTCCTCCTATAAGAACTTTGACCAAGTTAATTCTTGTCCTCTTATCTTTGATTTAGCTATCTTCAACTTTTGTGCCTCTGTGATTCTATCACACTTAAAGTGATTTTCCATACCCTCAATCCACTTCATCACTAATTCTGCGTCAATTTGGCTAGAGAATATTGGAATGCCTTCTAATGCCTTACCACTTAATGCCTTGAGGGCTTTGAGGAAAGGTTCCTCAGGTAATTGAGGGTCTGGTTCTGGTTCTGCCTCCTCTTCAACTTGGCTCTTTCCTTTGAATTTATCCTTTCTTATAAGTTCTTTCATCTTGATTGGAGCTTCTACAACTTCTACTAGATTCTTCTTCATAGCCTCCATAGCTTCTTCTAGAATTATATTCTTGACTTGTTTATTTGACAAGTCCCTTTCCAATTCTTCATTGGTTACCATGGTGCTTTCTCCAATGGATTCACTTCCTTCTATCATACACTAACCACTTCCCAAGCCTTTCAATGGCTCTGATACCACTTTGTTGGGGAGATCCACCTCCTAAGATATTTCTTTCTCTTATCAAGACCCTTTCTTTGGTATTTCTAGGGTATCTATCTCTACCCTAACCAGAGGACACACCTCTTAGATCTCTCCACCAACTTCAAACTCTCTTCATGTTCTTCTCAATCCAACTATGCACTCATAGACTCAATTTAGTCAATTTACTCCCAATCCATTCTTGGCAATGGGAATAGGTATCCTAACTATTCCTAGGTCTCTTTCAACTAATTTTGATCCACTTTGATGGATTATTCTAATGGTTTTTCATCGAGTTCCAAGCTTTCTTGATTTTAGGCCTTGTAGCCTTTTTAGCCCTATTAGGCCTCCTAGAAACTAAAATATTTGATTTCCTCAAAATTATCCTTAACAACCCCCCTAAACTAACTAAGGATTTTTTATAAGACCACCCTAAGCTCAAGGATTTTCTAGGTCTTAGGTCTTCAAGTTTTTCGTACACTGGATTTCCACCAACCCCCTATTTTCAAGAGTTTTTAGGGCATGCAGCCTAGTCAAGTTTTTTTTCTTGTAATAATTGCTCTAATGGCCTCCTCTGATATTTTCCTTCCATCCACATATCAAGGACACATTCCCTACACTACTCCACCATTTATTGTCTCAAACCAATCCATCTAGCAAGCTCTCTTGCCTCTGCATCGTACAAGCTCCTAGTTGTAACACCCCAAAATTGGCATCTTGCAACCCTAACAAATTTTGTTGCATTTATCATTCTTCTGAATCATCAAAGTCCTATTGTACTATGCAATTCTAAGTTTTTAATGACTCTACTCGACCTAAGTGTCAAATGCAGAAAATCCTAAATCTGCATTAATCATATATTATATTTAATTCCTAAAATATCTATTGCCTAAACAAACCCTATGATTGAATTAATTTAATTATAAAGTCCTAGCACTTTAATTAAATTAAATTCACCCCTTTTAGCCAAAACACATAAAAAAAAATTAAATAATATTTAATTATTAAATAAATATCCTCATTTCAATAATTGAATTTAATTATTCATATAATTGAGAAAAATACATTTATGAGGTCATATTTATTTAATTAATTAAAAATTCTCTCAAAAATCTTCTCTTCAGTTCAGAAATAGAAGTTTTTAAATAATTGTGCTTTAAAGAGAAAGAAAACAGTTAAAATCATAAATAAAACAGTTAAAATAAAAGAAAGAAAAATAGTTAAAGCAAAGGGAAAACAATTTATTGTTTTCTTTTAAAGAAAGCTTTCTATTTTAAACTGGATTTTCTATCTGTTTTATTTCAAAAAGGAAAATTTCTATTCTGATAACCTTTGAGTCTATAAAAGAACTCCCATTCCTCATTCAAAACCCCTGAGAAAAATATGCATTGTTAGAACAAAGAATTGCTGCTTCATTTTAGTTGATAATCTCATTTACATTTAGCTATCATTTGCAATAGATTAATGTCAATTTCTTAGATTAATTGCATTGCAATCATGTCTTAGTTTAATTTCATTTAGATTAATCTTGCATCTTTCAATTCTTAGATTAATCTTACATCACATTAATGGAGAAAAATCCTTCGTTCTTAGATTGGTCTATGGTTGTGAGACTCTCGTTCTAAGAGCTATTCGAAACCCCATCTAAATAAAAGGCAACAGGTCAAATCATATAGGCATGTAGGATGAATAACTCATATTCACTTCTGTATGTGGCTGATGAACAAGGACTATGTTGAAGTGTATGGTTGAATAGCAAGGCCAAAATTAACGTATACATTTCTGGTGCCCATCGTGGGGCTCAGAATTTTACTTTTTGGACTCATTTTTGCACACTTTTGATCAAATCTAGTTTTCATCTGTACGGCTCAATAATGAAAATTCATGTGAAATTCTTCGCATAACCGTGTGAAGTTTTGCAATTATATGCATTTCTTTGCGCAACACGCTGAGATTCATTGCGTGAATCATAATTATTCCTCGCGCAAAATTTGACTCCGATGATTTTTTAATTGTAGTTTTTGATCTCTGTTTCTGCTATTTTTGTGATGACTAATGTTTTCTGTTTGCTGTTGACTGCATTTTTCTGATTTCTATCTTTAAAATAGCTTAACGGTGGTTTTCAAGATGCTGAGATGAAGAAATAAATTACAAACTACTAACATATTTATTGCAGGATGCTTATTGAAGACATATGTGTTTTCACAAAACTCTCATGTCTATTTTTAGTAGTTAGAACACACTTTGGTTGGTTCTTAAAATGAATCATTGTCTTGCATGATTGAAGTGTTTTCTAGATTGTAATTTCAAGAACTATATGAACATATCCTCTCCCCTCACTTTTATGGATCTTGGGTGTAAGATAAATTCATATGATTCTTCTAGTGTGGCTACCTACCAAGAGCTTTAGAAGTCCTAGTGAGATTGGATGCCCAATCGGTAACAGGCTAAAGACAAGCCCTTCCAAACTTATATATAAAAAATGCCATTGTGATTAATCTCATAATGGACAGGTGTGAATTCATTGTGGCAACCAAAATCTCCTCTAGTACCCTAGTGGTGCGTTAAAGTCCCAACATCATTAAGGTGAAAGCCTTTCTTTGAAAGGATTGGGAGAGCCCCCTTAATTGGGAAAATGACTTGATCACAACAACTTGAATGGATGTCTTTACTACAAACCATTGTTATAGTATCCAAAAACCCTCTATCTATTGGTGTGGAAGGTCAGAGACTGACTAAGATGACCCACACATTTATGACTCTTAGTAGAGACAATAGCCCTTTGGGAAGTAATTCCTTTGGGGTTCGAAGCTTGGTGTGCCTGAGAAGTGAGTGCACATGTAAGGAGGAGCCTATGCCTCCAAGCTTCTAATTTGTCCACTAAGAGTAGGCATAGCTGAACTTTGGTTCAAGTGGGGATTCAACAGATACTGCCCTGGCTATCCTAGGATTATGATGTGTCTATTTTGGTACTACAAACATTCTGCTTAATGTGTTTTGTGCGGGTGTATCATTTAAACAATCAAAAAAAACATCAAATCACACATCATACAAACTTGAACATGTCTACAACTATTTGTAACTTGAACTTTCTGTCAGAAAACATCACAATCTCTCTCAAAAAATGCAATCTGGTCTAATTCTGTAGAATTTTGCTTGTTTTACTGCTAAATCTCACGCGATATTCTGCCTTCTTCGCATCACTTTGTATGAATCTTCACATGGGAATTTGAACATCTCCACGCGATATTGTGCAAAACTACTGCTTTTCATTTTACTAGTCTTTCATCATTTTTTGTAATATTTCACACGAAACCGCATAGTTTCACACACATCTGTGTTAATCTTCACGTGAGAATACACTTCTTTGCATGAGTCTGATATCTTTTGGCAAAATAGTGAGCTATTTCCCATCTATCCAATGTACCTCTATTAAATCTAGTCTCTGATCTGGGTCTGTTTATCTACCCTTTATCTTCACACAGTCTGAAACTTGGTTTCTTGGGTTGAGAATTACGCGATTCTTGCTTAAACTGGTCTTGTCTCATATCTTTTGGTCTATCTCATCTGTGTTGTCATACCTTGTGTCACAATAGTCATCTCTTGGCTATTATCGCCTCATCTCCAATGATTTGCACAAAGTATACTTTACCTTTTGGCACTTTCTGTGCATTTACTTTGAGACAGTTTCAAGTTTGGTCCTAGTTCACATCCCTTGTACAATCTTTGTCTATGACTGTTAAAAATCATAGTAGAAAAACATTCCTTTCAATCAATCAAGATGAATGTGTGCTTTCCACACCATTTCCGGCTATATCTAGTGAGGAATCATCTCGATCTCTGTCTCTGGTACTTTGACCTTACATCAAATGGTCATTTCTAGTGGATTTTAGTCAGGTTCGAAACCCTTTGTTCCAAGAGGACCTAAATTCTAAAAAAACTCAACCTTCTCATATTTAATCTTTACACATTGAACCCTTGCATTCTAGAAAGATGGTAGATCATGACCAATTAGGTGAACATAGCGGAGATGATCTCTCTAAAACTAGGGGTAAATTCTCTTTTCAAGACCCTCCTCCTGATGAAGAGAGGGAAATAACCCAAGGGGATATCTTAGAAGATCACAATAATAAAAACTTCATGAGAATGATGGCGGTCCTAATGAAAGAAGAGAAGGAGAAATAACTTCTCTAATTGGCCAACCAAGGAGCCAAACTTCCCTCCGATTACAAGGTAGAGACACTTGTTGAGAAAGAGGAAGAAACTGAAAACTCCTTCTTGCAAAAGAAAAAGGAAGGCATGCAAGAGAAAATCCTTCAAATTATGAAGGAAAAATACAAACCTACCACTCAATTCACACTGGAAAGAATTTGTCCATTCCCATTTGATAAGAGTCTATGCATGCCTCCTTTTCCCAAAGGAGTTGAACTTCCAAAGTATGATAAATACTTGGGTACATATGATCCCCAAGATCATTTGAGAGAGTTTGATTCTCTCTCTATGGATTTTATACATGAAAAAACCTATCTTATGCATCTCTTCCCATGTAGTTTGGGAGGGTCAGCTATGGAGTGGTTCTCTAGGCTACCAAATGGCATCAACACTTTTGATGAAATTGCCAATTTATTTCTACAACACTATTCTCACAACATCCAACATTTGGTTCACATCCAAGATCTTTGAAACTTGAAACAGAACCATGGGGAATCCTTCTTGACATTTCTCCAAAGATGGAGACAACTTTATACACGATATTCTTGCAAAATACCTGAATCTAAAAAGTTGGACATCTCTCTAGACAATCTTCTTCCCAACTTTGGGTATCAAGTATAGCTGCAAGGTCCTCTAACCTTCGATGATATGATTAAGCAAGCTGTGAGAATTGAGACATTTACAATCAAGAAAGGAGAATTGACCTTGCACAAGGAAAATAAACAAGGGTCTTCCTCCTCAAGCAAAGATAAACCCAAATTTCCCAACAAGAACTAGAATTTTGTGAATGATGGAGTTGTAGACAATGTGACTTCCAAGCCTTCAAAGGATGCTTTTAACCTCACCACCAAAATGCAGGCTACCAAGGCCACTGAACAGGCTGTGGTAGAATCCAAACTGAGTACCTCATGATTTTTTGGATCAAAACCTTGGGCTCCTAGACCTAAGTGTGAATTCACTCCTTTAGGAGAACCTCTTGATGTGGTTTAAAAGACTCTCTTGGACAACCATTTACTTACTCCACTTGATAATTCATGACCTTATGATCCACAACTAGGACCCTCTTGGTGGAATGAATCTGCTTATTGTGATTTTCACCAAAACAAAGGTCATAAAATGGCTACTTGTCTTAAATTATGGCATAAAATCTAGGATCTCATCGATAGTGAGGTTATTACTGTGGGAGGTCAGAAAAAGAACTTAGACCACAAAGATTTTAAAGATCCATTTCCTCCTGATGGGAAAGTTAAGTCATCCAAAGGAAAAAATACCGATGCCAAGGTCAACTATACATACACCAATAATGACAATGTCATTAATATGGTTGAGCCTGTTGATGTTGAATACTGTAATGTTGTCATTCTCAAGGGAAGGGAAGATACTCCCAAGCCCAAAACTCCCTTTATTTTGTGAGGGTCTACACCTTAGTCCTGTAAATAAGAATAGTCTCAAGTTACTGCAAACATTGTTACTCAATCTTGTGCTAAGATCATCATCAAAGGCCTTGAGCCTTCTACATCTACGCCAACACAACCTATAGACAAAACTACTATTGGCTCTGCCAATGAGAATCTAAAATTGGGTTCCTCATCTAATGTTTCCAATTACAGCATTCTAGAACAATTACAATGTACTAATGCTTAGATCACCATCTTTGAGCTGCTAAAAATCTCCCCTGCTCTCAAGGAGATCCTTCACAAAGCCCTAACTGAGGCAAATGTCCCAAAAGATCTTGATCTCAACTGGTTTCAATCCATGGCAGGTCACTTGACCTCCTCCCATTACTTGTCTTTCTTTGAGGAAGATGACCATTCTTTGAGTCACCTGCATAATAACCCCTTGCACATTGAAGTCATGATTGGTCTGAAATGTATTCACCGTGTTCTCATAGATAATGGTGCTAACATCAAAATTTTCTCTGCTAGCTTCCTTACTGAGTTAGGCTATGGAAAAGACTGCATAGATGCTTGCAAAAAGATTACTATTAAAGCATATGATGAAGAAGAAAAATATAAGGGGCTAGTTGTGTTTCCAATCAGAGTTGGTCCTATTGAAAGAGATGTTACCTATCAAGTTCTTGACATGCCTTTAGCATATAATATTCTATTGGGAAGGACATGGATCCATAAAATGAAGGTTGTCTCTTCAACATACCATCAGTGCCTTAAATTCCCATTCCAAGGGTCTAAAGTGACTATACCTACTAATACATGCTATGAATGCAACACACTCACCAAATCTGTTGACATCTTTGTGCCTACCAACAGAGTGTCCATTGAGCTCTTCGAGACTAAACTAAAAGAAATGGAAAAGGGTCTGACACTCAAAGAAACTGACATGGGAGGATATTAGATTGAACCCGTGCTATCTGTTACATCTCTGCCTTTGTCTCCACATTCTTTTGGGAGACCTTCTAAAAGAACTAAACCTTCTACAGTTCCTCCTCCAACAAAATATGGTGGTACCTTTGTACAAGCCACAATACCATTAGAAGAAGAAGCTAAAAATAGGGATATCAAAGTCTAGATCCATAAAGGAGAGGACATCTTTGAACAAACCACTCTACCTTATGAAATAAATCCTAAATAGTATGGTAAAGGTCTAACTATTATGCAACACTTTGGGTACAAAGATAATGGTCCTATAGTTGCAAATCATAAAGGATTGATTGCACCACTTGAGGCTATTGGTCACAAAACACGTGACTCTACAGGTATAGGCTTCAAGAAGCTCACATTTCAACTGGGAATAAACCAATTTGTACCTCACACATATCAACAACCAATACCTAAAGAGACATCTACAACCAAAGAGTCTGAGGATAGCTCAGAGGAAGAATACTTCCCTTGTCCCATTCCTCTAGATCTGGCAACATTCTTTGTTGAGCTAGATGACTTTATACCATGTGTTAGTACAATTGTGACTAACAATGATTCTGATAAATCCACTCCACTCTCTCCATTAAACTACGAGTGGTGGAAAGAAATGCACACTGTCAATTCAGGTCATCACAGTGATTTGTACATACCAAGACACTTTCAATAGTAGTTTGAACAAGAATCCTAGCCACTTCTCACTACATAAGAAATAGAGGATGCTGCTAACATTGATGAAGAACCTATGTCACAAGGTGCTTATCTCACCATAGCAAAATTTTTAGGCAGAACCCACCCAAACTGGGGACAGAGGGTTGACTTTACTCATGTTCTTGATATGAATCCTAATGATGAAACTGACTCTCATGAATATGAGTTTGAAATCTTGTCATATGCCACCTTTGATAGAGATATAGATACAATTCACATGCATGAAAACCTTCTTGACATAGGTGAAGGGTCTAGTGTCAGGTTAAATGAGTTTGACTCCATAGATTTTAATGTGTCATCTACTATGGTCACTAGGAATCAAAGGAATTTGACTACACCTTTGGATGAGATTGCTCTAAGTCTCGACTTGCTCATCCGTGCTTTCAATGATTATACTATGAATGCGCTTGAACCTATCACTTCTCTTTCACTCTGCCATCCCAAGCTTATAGACTGGAACTCTCCCTCCCCCTCTAATGAAGTCCTTACATTCCAAAATGATTACGCTCTTGCCTATTACCTCCATGCTATTGAATCTATAACGTCCTCCACTAGTGAAGAAAGTGTCAACATGACCGAGGCTAATATCAAGTATCTTAGTCACAAAATCAAAAGAAAAAAAATAGGTGCTCTGATGGTGAAAACCACATTGTGGCAGTGTCAGAGCCTAAAAAAGTTAAAATAAAGGACGTATCCAAGGGTGAAAACCTCTCTGAGGTGCCTGAGGATGAGATACTTGATACACTTCCTTGTCATTTCCAGCAATGATCATCTGAGCTAATTGAGCCCACTCAACTAGTCAACTTGGGTACAGAAGATGAATATCAGATCATTCATTTAGCACAATCATTATCTAAGGCAGAAAGAGAGGAATTCACTACATTCTTCCAGAGAAAAAAAATAAACTTTGCATGGAAATATTCAGACATGCCAGGATTAGACCCTAATCTAATCATGCATCATTTTTCCATTGCACTAGGTGTTAAGCCTATTAAGAAAAAGCTTCAAAAAATGCATCCACATATGGCTCTACTTGTCAAAGCTGAATTGGAGAAACTTCTAAAGGCAGTATTCATTAGAGCAACTAACTATGCAGAATGGATCTCTAACATTGTCCTAGTCTAAAAACATGACAAATCTATCCTAGTATGAATAGACTTTAGAGATTTGAATAAAGCATGTCCTAAGGATGACTTTCCATTGCCCAACATTGATATGATTGTAGATATGATAGTGGGATATGAAATATACTCACTAATGGATGGTTTCTCTAGATACAACTAGATAAATATCATTCCAGAGGACCAAGAAAAAATTGTTTTCACATATGCGGGCACTTTCTATTGGAATGTCATGCCCTTTGGGCTCAAAAATGTTGGTGCTACATATCATAGAGCTGTCACCACCATAATTCATGACATGATGCACAAAACAATGGAGGATTATGTTGATGAAACTCTAGCTAAGAGCATGCAATGAGAGAAACATCTTGCGGATCTAGGTCCTATATTAGATCGCATGGACCAGTTTAGTCTGAGGCTCAACCCTAAGAAATGCGCATTCAGTGTAAACTCTGTAAAATTGCTTGGTTATATTATCTCTACAAAAGGCATTGAAGTGGATCCTACGAAAGTTCAAGCTATCATGGAAATTCTGCCACCAAAGAATATCAGACAAATGAGAGGACTGCAAGGCCGACTACAATCTATCTAGAATTTTATCTCACAACTGGTGGAAAAGTCCCAACCATTCACCAAGACTTTACACAAAGGAATGACTTACCAATGGAACAAGTAATGTGATAAAGGGCTCGCACAAATCAAACAGTATCTTACAAACCCACCAATCTTGATGCCTCCTATTCATGGGAAGCTTCTTATACTTTATATCTCTACTACAAATACATCATTGGGCATCCTATTGGCTCAAGAAGATCAAAACAACAAAGAAAGGGCTATCTACTACATTACTAGAACTCTGGTCTCATATGAAACAAACTATTCTTCTATAGAGAAGGCTTACCTTGTAGTGGTCTTTGCTTGAAAAAAACTATGGCACTATATGTTGGCTCATACTACATGCCTTATCGCTAAAATTGATCCTCTGAAATATTTTCTCAGTAAAGCTACCCTCACAGGTAGACTAGCTAAATGGGTCATGCTTCTCAGTGAATTCAATATTGAATATGTAGAGAGAAAATCCATCAAGGGGCAAGTGATTGCAGATTAGTTGGTGGAAGCACCTCTGGTAGATCATCAACCATTGAACATTGAATTTCCAGATGAGTCCATATTACTTCTCACACACTGGTCCTGGACTATGTTCTTTGATGTTCTTTTACCCAACATGGGTCAGGTACTGGGATACTGTTCATTACACCTCAAAGGTACTCTTTACCAAAAGCATATAAGATGTTGTTTCCTTGTACAAACAACATCACTGAGTATGAATCCTTAATCAATAGTATGAAGATTGCCCTTGAGTGGCGAGTGGATGAGATCAATGTCCTTGGAGATTCATAGTTAGTCATCAATCAAGTAAATGATATCTATCAGACAAAGGATGACAAGCTGGTGCCTTATAAATGATTGGTTGATGACCTTAGAAACTATTTTGTTCACATCACATTTCAAAAATTTCCAAGGGCAGACAATAAAGCAACCGATTCCATGGCAACTCTTGCTTCCATGTTACAGATGCCAGAAAATGATTTTCGACGTGAACTCCTAGTGGAGACATTATGCTACATAGCCTATGATTCCCCTGATTCCCCAATTATCTATTTTGTCATTGGACATGACTCATCTTTCTACCATCATATTTACTCCTACCTTTGTGACCAGATGGTTCCAGACACTTACACTCAAAATGAGAAAGGTCACTTAATCCATAGTTCTTCACAGTTTGTCATCATTGCTAATGACTTGTATAGGCGCGGTCTAGATGGTACCCTCCTTAGGTGTTTAGAACCCGATGAGTCCAAACATACGTTAGTAGAGGTGCATGAAGGCATCTATGGGTCTCACTCTAATGACCTGACACTGGCCCATAAACTTATTAGAGCTGGTTACTATTGGCCAGATATGGAAAAAGAAGCTACATAATTTTCTAAGTCTTGCAAGCAGTGTCAACTACATGGCAATCTAATTCCTTGCTCCAGCCAGGGAGGTTATTCCCTTCATTACTTTCTGGCTATTTCAATAATGGGCCTTTGACTTGGTGGGTCAGATTTATCCCTCATCCTCAAATGGACATAAGTTCATCATCACAGCTATAGACTATTTTACCAAGTGGGTGGAGGCAGTCCCTCTCACCATTGCCAATGGAAAATTAGTAGCTATGTTCATTCTCAACTACATCATCTGCAGGTATGGTGTACCCTCAGTAATAATCACTGATAATGGGGGGAAATTCAAAAATAAGGATTTGATAGAGCTATGCTCTAAGTTTAAAATTACTCAGCATTGGTCTTCCATCTATTATCCTCAAGGTAATGGACAGGCAGAAGCATCCAACAAGACAATCCTTAAAATCCTACATCGCACAGTGCACAAATCTGGATGAGATTAGCATCTCTAGATCAATCCAGCTCTCTGGGCATACAAGACAAGCATAAGAACACCAATAGGGGCTATGCCCTATGCTTTGGTTTATGGAGCAGATGTTGTGTTACTAATTAAGGTTGAGATTCCTTCTCTATGAGTCTCTCTGAAAGGCCTCATTACTGATGATGATAATAGAATATCTCGGCTACAAGAGCTAGAACTACTTGGTGAATGCCAGCAAGTGGCATTTGATCACATTAGAGCATACCAGAAAAGGATGTCCAAGAGATATAATAGGAAATTTATCCCAAAGGAATTCCAAGTGGGTGACCTTGTTCTGAGGGAGAACCCTAAGAATCAACAACATTGGATCCAGAAAGAAAAATTTGAAACAAATTGGCTTGGTCTGTATGTTGTCTCTGCAGTGTTTAGGTCTGGCACTTATCAAATTTCTACTACTGAGGGAGAACAACTCAAAGATCCCATCAACGATCTTCATCTGAAATGGTTCTACAGCTGAGACATCTTCAGTATGCTCATGTATATAGTAAAGTCATGAAAAATTTCTAAAAATCTAAAAATGTCCTGAAAAAATGATCATCTTAGTGAAAAACTAGAAATAGGCACTTTGATGTATCTCCAAAAATATCATATATTCCAAAAATACAAAAAAATTAAAAAATTACAAAATACAAAAAAAGAGAAAAAAAAAAAAACGGTGCCATTGATGAAAACCTGGCAAATAGGCATCATGGTAGAAAAAAAAGAATTTCTGCCAAGAAGGTGAAAACCTGGTAAATAGGCACATCTTGTTCCACATTTCTATATCTATCACAATGCCACTTGGCTTTATGCAGCTGCTTTCCTACTTTCCTACTTGCATTTTCTTTTCTGCATGCTTTCAATTCCCGTGAAGACACCAACTTACATGGATTGAAATAGATCATACTCTCAAGGAAACCCTCCTTGTCTAGGGGGCATCATCCAATTACCTTTTGAGGATCTACTTCACGTCAGTCACTAGTGGTTCTCACTGTGTCTACCTACTGTCGCTTAGCTTATACTGAGTTCTCTCTCCTTTATAATCTCCTCACATCAGTCATTAGTGGTTCTCACTGCGTCTGCCTACGGATGTCTAGCTAGTACTACGATCTCTTCACTCAAGCTCTCGCATGTCAGTCACTTGTGGTTCTCACTGTGTCTGTCTACTGTTGCCATACTTTTGAGATTTCTTGCATCCATTACAATTGGAATTATACTCAAAAGCTCTATCTATCGATACTTGGTCTTGGCATTCTTTTCTTTATTTTATACATAGATTTTGGTCGCCTTCATGACACTCTGGTTCCTTTGCGAACCCTACTAACTTGACATTGATTCAGTGACATATGCCTGGGGGAAACCAAATCTAGTTTGTCCTCACAATATACGTCAAGTTAGTCATTGTTACTTGGAGGCATGGGTCCCCCATTTGATCACATCTTTGCCTTACACCTGATTTAGTAATCTTGTCACTTCTCAAGGAAAACTTGCTACTGTCACAAACTAGTGTTTTTCAACACTTTCTTTTGACACATCTGTGTTTTTCAACACACATTGGATATCTCAAATGTAAAAATCTATCGATAACAATTAAACACAATGAACTCACAAGCATAACGGTGTTTTCCAACACCCTATACACATACATATTCAAAAACTTTGAAACTGGCTGAGCTATGATTGAATATTTCTTTGTATGTTGTCTATTCTCATGGATTTCATTTGATATTTTCTTTTTCTACTACTTGTTGGTGTAGTCCCGATGATTTGACAACATCAAATAAACAGGGTGTATGTGATAAGAGATCCCACATTAAGGTGGAAAAGCCTCACATCCTTCAATCTTGTTTATTTGTATGCCATGGTGAGGTTAGTAATATCTCCTTGACTATTATTAATTTTCTCATTTACTGGTGTACTCTTACTGTATCAAACTGGAAACAATGTTCAGATCATCTTGGCTTTTGTGCCCTGGTGCTTACGTTTGTTTCCTACATTTTATCCGATGAAAGTCATATTCATATCCTTATGGTCGCAGTGACACCAGTAAGGGTTGTATCAAATCCGATGTTCCAAAAAATTCTCAATGATGATGATTTTATGATGGGTCTCACAACCATGTCCTAGGTATTACATCTAGCATAGGATTGCATTTTCATTCTAGACTTGCATTGTGGCAGCAATTTGATGCTCACTTCATTGCATTCTCCTGGATTTGTACATTGGGGAGTTATTCTTCACCATTCTAGCTTCATCACTACTACCCATGTGTTTAATCCTCACTCTCGCTCTTCAATTCCAAATGTTTTGAAATGGAATCTAATTTTCAAAAGTGTTCCATTTTTGGGATCGAAATTGAAATCTCACACTTCTATATAGCTCAAAATTGGATTTTAAATCTTGTAACTGACACGATCGAACGCTTGTGCAGTCAACTTTTTGACGTCACTTTCTTGTCAAAATTTTATCTAATCAATGTTTCCTCAAAATCTTTTGACCTTTTTCCTCAAAAGTCAACTCTAGTCAAACTTGGTCAACAGACCTCGAAATCACTCAAAATTGGTTGTGAATCTTCCAAATTCTTCTGTAATATGTTCTGAGTTCTTCTTGATCTCTGATTCAACATCTATCTGTGATTTCTTGCTCTCAATCATCATTTATGACATGTCATCTTTCCATTTCTCTCTCAAGGGGGCAGGATGATTACATCATTGAATCTATTCCAATCAATCTGATCTGATCTTCAAAAGTCCTCATTGCTAGGGGCATCTTGTCGCTTGGGGAATGTTCAATTTTTCTTACCTTACAGTCAAAACTGGATACTCCACAATCAATAAGGACATCTCTATTCCTTACATCTTGTCATATATTAGGGATCAAGGCAATCTAACCTGGATCGTTGAAGATCAAGCTTCATTCTGGAGATGATTATCAAAATCTCAATCTATTAAGTATCTGAAAAATCTAACTCAGATTCTTGAGAATCAAGCTCCGTTCTAGATATGATTCTTGAAAACTCATCTATTGAGAATTGGGCCATTCTAACCCTGAGTCCTTAAAATCAAGCTCCACTCTGGAGATGATTCTGAATCACTATTGACTATCTTTTGGGATAGGTATTGGGGCATTATAACCCTGACTCCTAAAGGTTGAGCCTCATTCTGGGGATAGTCTTGTGAAAGATATCAATCTAACTAGTGTCTGGGTGATCTAACCTAGATTTTGAGGGACTAAGCTTCATTCTGGAGATAGTCCCAAAATCTCTCTTGACTATCTTTTTTATGGATAGGTATTGGGGCATTCTAACCCTAACTCCTAAAGGTTGAGCCTCATTCTGGGGATAGCCTTTGAAAGATGTTAATCTATTTGGTATCATGGCATTCTAACCTAGATCCCTAAGGATCAAGCTTCATTCTGGAGATGATTCTTGAAATCTTAATCTATTAGGTATCGGGCCAATCTAACCCAGATCCCTGAGGATCAAGCTTCATTCTGGAGATGAACCTCGAAAAATCTACTTGATCGGTGTCTCAGAAACCTAACCTAGACTTTGGAGAGTCAAGCTCTATCCTAGAGATGGATCTAAAATCTTCATCAATCAATCTTTGCAACATCAATATTTATTGTTGGAGATTTGATTTTGAGCAGTTGATTGATTGTATGTTTGTCATTGATGACAACATATGATACACAACAGTAATTCTGTATGAACTTATCTGAATGATGACATGAAGACTTGCGTGGATAGATACATGTTTTTGACATGTTTATTATGTTATGTTCATACACGCAGACCCAGATATGATGTTTTAGTAAAGTTATGCAATTCTGTTATTGGCAGTTACAGCTCTGGAAGTATAACTATTTAGGGCCGACATATATAATGTGTTACATGAGTTGTGCCTATCTTTAGGATATGCGTGTGTATATTCATGTTTATTTTTGAGTTTTTGATATAAATCCAAAGGTGCTAAACATTTTTCAAGATGATTGCAAAGTTATGGTTAATTTGGTGAGGCCGACTCAGTGAAGCGCCACATCTATTCAGCATTGACTTGCATGGACTTAATATTGTTTGCATGGTTATTTAAGTTGACTAAGATATTGATGAAGTGCTTCTAAGAACCAACATGACATTCTAGTTTGGAGAAGATACTTATAGTAGTTCAATTGTGATACGCCAAGTGTGAATTATATGAAATGTGAAGAAAGATGTACAAAGAAGATTATCAGAGTTGGTTCATTCATCAAGGGTCTATGTGAAGAAGAAGTAAAAGATTATAATACACTGGAACTGATCAAGATAGCAGGTCTATTCTATATTTCATCATCAGATATAGTGCATATCTATTATTCAGAAGGTTTTAGCCTTCATCATCAAGCAGTTAGCTTTTGGATAGTGAGTCCACCACCCCTAACAGGGTTATTTGTAAAATACTCCTAATAGGGTCTGACCCTTAACTAGGTCACTATACTTATTGCATTGTATTGTACAACTCCTAATAGGGTTGAAATATCTTCTAACATGGATTAATACAAACAAGTATAGTTTATTGTGGGTGCTAATTCCCACCGGGGTTTTTACCATTTGGTTTCCCCATAATCAGATTGTGTGTTGAGTACTATGTTATCTGATTATGCATTTACTTTTTTGTACACTTAAGTTAAAGAAGAAAAAGGACTGAAGTAACTCATAACTGATTCACCCCCCCCTCTCAGTTATCCTTTGGGACTATTCTAAAAATTGGTATCAGAACCAAGTGCCTTGGAGAAGAAGCCTAATAGCTTAAGGTAGATCAAGATGTCTTACTTCAGAAAAGAAATCCCTAAGTTCAATGGAGAGAACTATTTGGATTGGAAAAACAAAATGATAACACATCTACAGTATATTGGCTTTGAGATCTTTGAAATTGCCACACAAGAGGTTGTAATTCCATCTCTGAAATACCTTGCAAAGGATGATGCTACCAATAGACAAAAGGACATATTTACATGCAATGCAATTGCCAAAGAAGCTCTAATTAGTGCCTTATCTGACAGTGAATTTTCCAAAATCAAGAAAATTGACAAAGCATATACCATATGGAAGTATTTAGAAGACATATTTGAAGGAGATGTTCAAGCAAAGAATGCATGCAGGAAAACATGGAAGAAGAAATACAACCTTGAGATGTTGCCTGAAGAGAACATTAGAGCTTACAATCAAAGGATAAATGAAGAAGTATCTGGAATTAGGAACAATGGTGGTGAAATATTAGAAGAAGATATAATGGACAAGTTGCTAACTACTTTGACATTAGACTATGAAAAAAAGATCAGTAGTCTAGAGGAAACTATGAAATTCTCACAAAACTTCAAGAAAGAGACTCTAATCAGAAAAATCTCTACATTTGAGATATCAAGATTGAAGACTGAACCTAAAAGTGAAACAGCCTTCAAAGCCACAGTCCATGGTAAGAAATCCTTACACACCTCCAGTCACAATGAGAAAGAAGAAGTTGATGAAGAACTTGAAGAAATCATAGCTATGATTGCTAGAAGAGAAAAGAAAGGAAAAGGTAAATATGAAGGACAACTTCCATTCAAATGTTTTTCATGTAACAAGATAGGTCACTTTGCATCTAAATTTCCCACAAGAGTCAAGAAGTTTAGATCTGATTACAAACCCAAATATAAGAAAGAATTTTATCATGTTGAAGAAGGTGTAACCGATGAAGATTCAGGAGAAGATGAAATTGGATTCATTGCCCTTAGAGATATGGAAAGTTTGCTTGAGGAAATGGACATTTTAGATGAAAAGGAAGAACAAGAACTAGCCCTAATTTCCAAAGTAGACATTAGAACCGATTGGATCATTGACAGTAGATGATCTGATCATATGAGTGGTGAAAAAGATAGATTTTTTTAGTTAGAAAAGTACAAAGGTGGTATGGTTAGATTTGGAGATAACACTCCCAAACCTATCATAGGCAGAGGTTCTATCACTTTGGATGGAAAGAGTAAGACATATGATGTTCTATGTGTTGATGGATTACATCATAACTTGCTAAGTGTTGGACAACTACTTGACAAAGGTTATCATCTAGAGTTCAAAGACAACAAGTGCATTATTAACAACAAGGATGGAGACATTATTGCATCAGTCTCCAAAACAAAAGGTAATTTTTTTAGCTTAATTCTGATGTAAGTTGTTTTGTTGCAAAGGTGGATGATAGTTGGTTATGGCACAAGAGACTTTGTCATATCAACTTTCATAATATAGTAAAGATTAGCAATGTTAAGGCAGTTAGAGACCTACCAAGTATTGCAAGACTAGTTGACACAATATGCAGGGAATGTGTTATGGGAAAGCATGTAAGGAGTTCCTTCAAAAGCAAGAAAAACTCAGCTGAGAACAAATTGGACCTAGTGCATACAGATTTATGTGGTCCTACTCAAACAAGATCATACTATGGAGAAAGGTATTTCATTTTGTTTGTTGATGATTTTTCTAGGATGATGTGGGTTGCATTCTTAAAGGAGAAGTCTGAAGCCTTTGAGAAGTTCAAAATATTCAAAGCTAAAGTTGAGAATGAATTTGGATTGAAACTGAAATGTTTGAGATCAGATAGAGGAGGAGAGTTCACCTCTAATCAGTTTTATGACTATTGTGAAGAGCATGGCATTAAAAGATAGTTGAGTGCACCTAGAACCCCTCGGCAGAATGGGATTGCAGAAAGGAGGAACAAGATCATACTTGATACAACGTGCACTATGATGATTGAAGTAAAAGTTGTGCACACCTATTGGAGAGACACAGTGAACACAGCAGTATATACCATCAACAGAACCCAATTAAGGCCAGGTGCGGAAAAGACATCCTATGAACTTTGGTTTGGCAATGTACCCACAATAAAATATTTTGGAATCTTTGGCAGCAAGTGCTACATCAAGAGAGATGATGGAGTTGGTAAATTTGATGCTAGAAGTGATGAAGGTATTTTTCTTGGTTATTATACTAAAAGCAAAGCATATAGATGTTTCAATTTGAGATTAAAGAAGATAATTGAAAGCACGCATGTTAAGATTGATGAAAAGTTTATGGTTCAAGAAAGATACTATGAATATGCACCTATGATTGAG
>MU228469.1:668132-731920 GCA_018584345.1 Thuja plicata | reverse complement strand
ATTCATTTGAAGATGAAATCTATTCTAGTTAAGTTGACGAACTACAGTCAAGGTATTTAATAACTTCTCATTAAATCTATGGAAAGTTTTTCAAGAAATAACAGTAGTGCTTACCAGGGCATTCTTAACAAGATGAGGGAAATGGAGGGGTCCTACAAAATAAGCTAAAAGGCAATAGAAATCCTAGCATCATAATTTTTACTCCTTTCAACTCTCCAAATATGGGCAGCATAAGGATGCTTTCAAATCTTAAAATTAAGGGCCATTTGAGCTCAAAAACCATCCAATTTATAGAAGAAATTGAGGAAGGGGAGAAGGCTCTAGAAGGGAAGAAATTAATGAGGGTGTAAGACTCATTAAGGAGGAGTGTGGAAGAGAATGTGTAAGAGGCATTAATGCTTCATTTATGAAATCATTTATGAGGCATGGGTGAGGGTTTAAGAAGCATGGGTGAGGGTTTAAGGTCAAGCTTGAGAACATTGACTTTTGAGGGAGGGTTGAATTCCTAATCACAAAATTATGAATGTGACAAGATTAGGGGTAGATTAGGATTAAGATTAAGGGTTAAGGCATGTGATTAAGGAGATAGAAATGGGAGGAGAAAGAATGAGTGGAGGGGGGATTCAGATAATTATGGTTAATTAGCTAATTATGAAGAATTAACATGTGATAAGGGGTTGGGATGAGTTTGAACTCATGGTTGGATAGTTGAGATTGGTTAGGTTTAGAGGGAATATTAATGAAATGAAATATAACATATTCACTCAATAATAGGGATTTTAATTAATTATTTAAGCTATTGATTGCTTTGTAATAATTAATTGGGACTATAGCCAAATTGAATTAATTAGGCTAGGGGATTGATTTTTGAAAGTGGTGAGGTGTAATTAGGATTTATTTAATTCCTCTTAAATTAATTATTTTAGCCATGTATTTGATTTTTTTTTGAATTGGCTAAAAATGATTAATTTAGATTTAGTGATTAGATCACTTAGGAAATTAATTTTGATTTCAAAAGAATTATTCCAACTGATTAAAGAGTTGTTTTGACATAATTAGAGGTATGATCACACTTAGGGAAAATAGGGTCTATGGTAAGAGAAGAACAAATTAGGGTGGTTACATTTTCCCCTCTTTGAATTGATGTGTGAGTAGTACATTGATTGAAAGAAATTTTTTTGATGTTGACTTTAGAACTTTTGAGAATTTTGCTCATGATCAAATGAAATGTCTGATGAAATAAATTTTTCACTTGATTGAACTAAGACTAATAGTATTGACTTTGAACTTGATCGAACAAATGTCAATAACCAAAGATCTTAAAGATACCAATTCTAAACTTGGTTGTCATCATAAATTGATAATAATAACACCAATCACGATTGACCAAAAATTAGTATGAAGCTGTGAGGAGCTTAGTAAGAATATTTAAAATTAGGAAACATAAGATATCTAGCTTATGAGAACCAAAGCTTTCTATCCAACAGTTTTGATGTAGTCGAGGAAACTGTCATGCCTTTATTTTTTTTATAACAAAGTCATTTTAATGTTGTTTCGAGAAAGAATTTGATTAATGATAGTGTAATCATGCTCCCTTGGGAATGAAATCCAAGGAAAAAGAATAAAACCCCTCTGTTGAAATGGTGTATCACTTGCATGGGTCGGATAGAGCAAGAAATAATGGATTAGAAGAAGTGAAGAAATGAAGGTGTGTTGAGAGAAAACACAATTTTACCAAGTTAACCATGTGAAAATGTGAGTGTTTTGAGTCTGATTAAATGATTTCAGACCAATATTTGTAACGAATAATGTGCAAGTTGATGATATAGAACCCGTAAAACTAATTGCGTAAAGGTTGTGAATCATTTTCAAAATGTATGGATCAATTCTACATTTTTAGGAGCTGTTGTAAAAATTACACTGTATGGTGTAGAACAATGTCGACATGTTCAATTTTTTTCCCAACTGATCAGAAAGAGAACAAAATCAGTTTCAATCATTTGGGAGGAGTTTTGAAGCTCCTAAATAGCTCAAAAATGCAAATATATAGGCCCAAATGTACTTTTTACTCATTGATTTTCACTTTCATCCTTGGCAATTCAGAGAGCTCTACAAAGAAGATGGTGGTCCCCATGCATAAGAATCATTTTGAGCTCAGCTGTCGACATCAACATATGTTCGACTACCCACCTCTGGTAAGTACTCGTAAATCTACCTTGTCAAAATTGTAATTTTATTTTTTATGCATTTTTGTAGAAGTTAGAGCCAATATACTTTTGCATCAAATCTGGTATTCTAGATCGTACCTAGTCAATCCTATGTCATATCCTATAGATACAAGAATGCCTATGTTGTATTCAATATTTCCTAGATCATACCCTATTTTTCAATTTTGCGTCATATTTAATAGATTTAGAATGGCTTTTGAAGTGCATCATACCCTGTGAAACATGATAGTACGCCGCATCCTGTGTCACACCCAGTTAATCTTGTATCATATCCAAGATGCCCCATCACATCCCAAAAATCAAGGATTGTATCCTATAAGAATCTCATACCATGTAGATCTAGAATTTTTTTTGGTTTTTAGACTTAGAATGCTGCCAACTGTGAACTATTTCCATCCGTAGGCTGTCAAAATACTTAGTTGATTACTTTTCTATGTTGTTATCATAGATTGAATGCTAATTTTCTTTTGTAATTGCTATGTTTATGTGAAATAGGTCCCTTTTGAGGTAGTATCATTCTGAGGACCGTACCCAGGTTGTGTTCTTGCCTTGTCCGGACAGCTGACAGATGATGAGAGTGAGTTAGTTGCTAGGGTGGGACTTTTATCCTTGGTTAATTTACCCGATATTAGGGTAAATTGAGGGTTGTTGACTGCTCTTGGTGAGAGATGGCACTCAGAGCACAACACCTTACATCTCTTGATTGGCAAGATGACTATCACACTAGAGGACGTGTGGCAGATTCTGCAAGTGCTTGTGATGGGGTGAGAGGTGCAGTTTGATTTGACCTCTCAAATAGCTATTGCTTCAGTGCATCATTTTTTTGGAGATGAAACCATTGTACATAGATACATTACCTGGGATTACATGTGTGATCATTATGATCATCTTTCTATATACTTAGCTAGACTAATTAGAGGCATCCTGATGCCAGATAGAGGACAACACAATTTTTTGGTAGGATGGGTAGTCATGTTGGAGCAGATGGTTGTATCCTCTCAAAGATTTTCCTGGGGTAGTTACATCCTAATGAATATTTATAGGGAGTTACATGAGATTGTATATTAGCATTCCTAAAGCATGATTATGGGGATCTTGATTCTTCAGATCTGGGCTTGGGAGTATATCCTAGTTACACGATCGATAGCAGACAAGCAACAAGCACTAGAGTAGCCTTGTGCATACATGTACTAAGGTCTTATTCAGCAGCCCCATCTGGGAAAGGTAGAGTAATAGCATTGCCTTTTTGATTACATGACACTAGTGGTATGACAACCATACTTGGATTACAAGGAGTGGGCAGCATGTCACTGACCATGTACATATGATTAATTTTCACAACACCATCAGGGTGTTGCCACAGTTCAAGGAGCAAAAAGATGTGTCTGATACATATGCCTATTTTTCTTGTAGGTTTAGGGAATCTGTGGTCTGAGGGGGTGTCATTTCATTAGATGTTGTGTGGACTGAGTTTGTAGGCTTACTTCTTGTTGCTTGGACATGGCGATCTTCCACTATAGATGCAAGTATGTTTGTGCAATGATTTTTTTGTGTAATTCCCATACTACTTTCATAGTATATATGCTCTATGATACTTGTTTCTTCATCTGATGTGGTACTGATATTTGAATTTGATATTTTTCAGGCACCACTCCTCTGTATGATGCTCATTGGGAACAAACCTAGCCAGTTTTGCTTACATATGTCTCTTGTCCCATTGCTAGGACTATCATGAGGAAGCGCTGTCAGGTACAACAAGGCAGGGGGGTCAAGACAGAGGGAGAGATGGTGGTCGAGATAGAGGTAGGGTTGGAGGCCAGAATGGAGGTAGAGATGGAGGCTGAGATGGAGGCCGAGATGGAGGCCAAGATGGAGGATGGGGGAGGGGAGATGATGGGGGAGATGGTCCTGGTCCTAGGGGTGCTGGTGGTGGAGTTTAGACAAGAGGTGATCAAACCAGTACTTAGAGAGTTGGGTTGAGTGCTGTGTTGGAGGATGAGGAGGTGATGGAGGAGGAGGCACCTCAGTTAGTGCATAGAGTATGTTAGTGTACTGGTGCTATTTTGGTTTAGAGAGTGGAGGATAGGGTGTTTGTGGAGGATGTAGATATTGAGATAGGGATAAAGATATTGAGGCCTTGGATGCTGAGAGTGCAGGCATGAGCTCATCTACTAATAGTGGTAGTATAGGTAGTAGTAATAGGGAGAGTTATGAGAGTGAGGATGATTCTTGGGTGGTGAGGGGGAGGGGAGATGAGGGATTGGGTGATAGAGCTGAGGAGGGGGACATGGATGTTTCCATGGGAGGGATGGATGTAGATCCTTCTAATATAGAGAGACTTACACAACAAATTTTTGATTTACAGGCCAGATTTTCCTTCTCTGATGCATGTGCCACTTCTTTGGAGGCTAGAGTGATAGCAGCTGAGGCTAGGACAGGTGCGGCGGAGGCTAGAGAGTGATAGGCTTGAGCTGAGGTTTTATCTTTTTATTAGAAGTGTATAGGATGTTGCACATTAGGACTTTCTAGACTGATATTATAGATCTAGGCATGATGCTCAAAGAGAGATTGAGTGCTGGAGGTGCCACTATGAGGGTGTAGTTCTTGCTGAGCAGAGAGTTCCCAATTATATAGCCTCGCAAAGATACAGTAGGGCTCAGAGATCATAGAGATCATAGAGTAGTGGTGTTTGTGCTCCTAGTTCATCACAAAGACCTACTACTGATATGCCACCCCATCGTCCACCTGGCGGTGAGGGTGGGGGTAGCACATGCTAATTTTGTGCCTTTCCACTTTTGTACATGTACCTTTTTGTAGTGATGTTGATTTGATATAATCTGAGGCTCATCCATTTTTGTATCTCAACACACTGACATTTATTGATATATATATGTTGATTACCTTCCTTTGTTCAAACTTGTGACCATCCATTGTACTCATATTTTCTGATTTATATGAGATGTAGCTAGTGATTTGATATGATGTGAATTGCTATATGTATGATTCTACATGATTTGGTTTAGATGATGAAAAAATGTATATGCAATATGATTCTATTATGCAAACTCATAGATGGATTATTTACTTTTCCTATGATACTGACATGTTTATGAAGGATGGTGGAAATCAAATGCATGTTAATATGAGATGCTTATGGATGCATGTGATTTTATGATTTATTATGTATACAACTACTATGTTTTTTCATTTTTTTATGATGCACTAAAATGGAATGGATGCAACCTATTATGTGCAAAATATCAGAGTAATGCATGTGTTAGTTAGAAGGGAGTTAGTTTGGAAATATGCTCTCCAAGATTGATTGGATAGCTATGGGATGATAGAAATGAATTTTTCTTTTTGATAGATATGAATTGATAGAAAGGATGAGTGTCCCAAGTCACTCCACCTATTTCCAATATTTTTCATCATTGCATCTTTTTTATTTTTTGAAATTTTGAAGAGCGTCCAATGCATCCAGATCACATACCATTTGGGTACCGCCATGACCTCTTGATAAGTGGAAGGAGTAGAGAGATTGAATAGAAAGAGAACTTAGTGCACCCAAATATTGACCATCTAGGTTCAGCTTTGTTTCCTTTTTGAAAATAAAGAGAGTCAAAAGCACCCAAATACTAACCATCTAGATACCACTTTACCCTCTGAATAAACTAAAAAAGGGAAACCAAGATAGAACTCCTATTCACCCAGAGTCCATCTGAATAACATTGTGAGCTCTTGATTCCATAAAGAAAATACCAAAGAAAACAAGATAGAACTCCTATGCACCCAGAGTCCATCTAGATAGCATCATGAGCTCTTGATTGCAAAAAAGAAAAGACCATAGAAACCAAGATAGAACTCAAACGCACCCAGAGTCCATCTGAATAGCACCATGAGCTCTTGATTCTATTTGGATAAATAAACAAGCAGATAAAAGAGAAGGAATATCTAATTTTTTCCAAGGGTTAAGCTCAAATCATGGAACTGCGTGGCTTCCAGATAAGTGACAGTGCCTACTACATTTATTGTAAATCATCATGGCCCTGAAATTGAAGTGAATATTCAACATACAACAATCAAAGAAAATAAGTCATGATCTATCATAGCTACTCTCCTCACATGGTGGATCCTGGAGTAGCGTAAGAACATAACCTCAAAATATAGACTGAAATCTGACTGACCTAGTCAACATTTTTGGATTGCTCCTTGATTCAATTAGATTCTCTTGATTGGTTTGACTCTTTTGATAGGGTTGATTTGCTTGATTACTGCGAGTGTGTCTGGTTTCAGTAAAGATGACTCAAATAAGACTGACTTGTCTAGTTCTAAGTGTATCCATCACTATGTAAGATGATTGACAGGATTTTATTGGTTGATCATTTTGGATGGCTGATTAGGCTGTGTCAAGTGGGCCCAATGCTGATTCACAAAGCTCATGATTGTGACAATTGATAAATTAGCTTGGTCGCTAGTTTGCTTGCTGATAGATTTGATAGATTGATAAAGTTATGTCATATGGGCCCAATGATGATTCAAAAAGCTCATGATTGTGACATTGATTTATTGGGCATGATTTCCCTTTGCTCTCTTGATAACCAAGTTGGCTTTATTGCTTGGGATTGTGCAATTTTTTGATTGTTTTTTGAAGATTGATTTTTCTCAGGATATTTTGATCTTTATAGGATTTTTTGATGAGTTTCTAATTTTTTGGATATTTTTAGGACATTTAGAATCGCCCCCTTATCTGGTGGACCAGTACTAACCATGGATAAGTGTTGGTGCTCAGAGGGGTTTGTGCTCCTGGGTTTTGCATTTGAAGCATGCTCAAGCTTTTGATCTTGGATTTCATTGATGGTGAAGTTGGATTTGAACACTTGGCGCCTGTTTGCCAGGTTTTCACCAATGTACCTACTCAATAGCAGCTATTTTCTAGGTTTTCATTGAGAGAGTAATTTTGTTTCTCTTTACTTTTTTGTTGTTACCAAGGCGCCTGATTGCCAGGTTTTCACCAAGGTAACATTTTGTATTTTTTTTTAATTTTTTTTGGTATTTTTTGGATATGTAGATAGGTACCTTAACCATTGAGGCCTCAAGCATAGAACCTCTTGAGGTTCATGTTGTTGATGTATCTAGGGAGTTGATCTCCTTCTGGTGTCGCCAGTTGGTATGCCCCACTCTAGGTAGAGATGATAATGACATATGGTCCTAGCCAGTTAGGCTCAAACTTTCCTGGTTTCACTCTTTCTTCTTAGTTCTTTTGATTTTCCATGAGGAAAAGGTCTCCTACCTGTAATTTTCATGACCTCACCTTCTTATGATATTTCCTTCTAAGAAAATTTTGATAGCCTTGTAAGTGATTGAATGCATGCTATCTTCTTTCATCTAATAACTCCAGTTCACTGAGCCTTGCTACTCTGTAGTCTTCATTTAAAATCAGGTTCTTTAGTGATATCCTCAGGGATGGCATTTCCACTTTGAGGGGTAGAACCGCCTTTGATCCCTATTCCAAGGAGAAAGGAGTTTCTCCTATAGGTGTTCTCATGCTAGTTCTATACGCCCATAATGAGGGACTAAGCTATAAATGACAGTTTCGTCCTGATTCATTCACTATTTTATTTAAGATTTTCAATATTTTTTTGTTTGTAGCTTTAGCTTGGCCATTCCCTTGAGGATAATAAAATCAAGATAACCCTTGTTTGATTTCAAACTATTCACTTAGCTCTTCAACATCTTTGTTTTGGAAAGGCATATCATGATCTGTCAGGATGGTTTAAGGGATCCCGTATCGACAGATGATATGGTTGAGTATGTACATTGATATCTACTTTCCAGTTATGTAAGTGAGGGGAATTTATTCCACCCACTTAGTGAAGTACTCGGTTGCTGCTATGATGTATTTGTGTCCATTTGCTGAAGAAGGTATAATCTTGCCCACTAGGTCAAATCCCCACATGGAAAATGGCAATGGTGAAGTGATAGAATTTAATTCTTGGGCTGGTGCATGGATGAGGTCTCCATGAATCTTATATTGCCTACAACTTTGCACATATTTGTTTGCATCTGTATCTACTATGGGCCAGTAGTATCCCATGCGGATGATCTTTTTAGCTAAGTTGTTGCCACCTCTGTGGGTTCCAAAAATTCCTTCATGTACCTCATACATAGCTCTATAGGATTCTGTGGTAGTGAGACATCATAGTAGCATTCTGTCTAGACCTCATCTATATAGAGTAGTTGAGAGGATGGCATACCTAGAGGCTTGGTGAATGAGGGACTTTCTCTAGTTTCTAGACAAGTTGGGAGGTAAGACAATATTTTGGAGGTAGTTGTATACATCTTGGTACCATGGGGTTTCAGGACCAACAAGGATGCATGTTGATTCTATGATGGATGCTTGATGTGATGGCACCATGAGTTGTTCCACTAGAAACTGGAATCATGTTTTTTTGCCTGGCATATCGACCAGTGATGCTATGGTAGCCATTGTGTCTGCATCTTTGTTCTGAGCTCGTGGTATTTGTTGGAAGAAGATGTATTAGAACTTAGTGCGCAATATTTCCATCTGTGCTCTGTATGGTATTAGATTCTAATATTTTGTCATATAATCATTGTTGACTTGGCTAATGACCAATTGTGAATCTCCATAGACCTTAAGTTTCTTGATTCTCCATTGAATTGCTATCTTTAAACCAACGACTAGTGCTTCATATTATACTATGTTGTTTGTGCAGGGGAAGTTGAGTCTGAAAGATTTTGGAATTGTATCATTATCTAGAGTGACAAGCACTATTCCTACCCCTGCACTATGGTTCATGCATGACCCATAAAAGTATAGTTTCCATACTTTAATCACTGGTTGTAGTGTCATAATAGATTCATCGGGAAAGTTGGAAATGATAGGCTGATGATCCTGAATAGGTGCCTCTTCTAGTTGGTCTACAAACACTTTCCCTTTGATGGCATTTTTGTCTATGTACTCAATGTTAAACTCACTTAATATAATTAACCACTTTGCACAGTGAGCGATGCTTTGCTTAGGAGGTACTTTAAAGGATCAATATGTTCTATCAACTTTGTTTGGTGACTCAACATATAATGTCTCAGCTTCTGGGAAGCGAAGACAATTGCAAGGCATAATTTTTCAATTGGCATATAGTTGAGCTCATATCCTACCAATGTTCTACTTAGATAGTAGATGGATCTTTCTTTACCCATTTCATCATGTTGTGCCAAGAGTACACCTAATGCTGATTTCATTATTGATATATATAGAAGTAATGGTCTACCTTGGACTGGTGGCACCAATATAGGAGACTTGAGGAGGTAGTCCTTGAAGATTTGGAATTCTTGTTCACAATTCTCTATCCATATTAATTTGATGTCTTTGTGCAGTAGATGTTGGAATGGGTTGCACTTTTCTGCTAGCTAAGCTATGAAGCGCCTGATTGATGGGAGCCTTCCTTGTAACCCCCTTAGTTTCCTTAGGTTTGATAGTGGTGGCATGTCCAATATTTCTTTGAATTTCTCTGGGTCTACTTCAATGCCCCTATGTGACACTATGAACCCTAGTATCTTTCCTGTTGTGACCTCGAATGTACATTTCCTTGGGTTTAACCGGACTTTGTATTCCTACATTCTGTCAAAGATTGGTCCCAATACTTGTAGATGATCCTTGTGAAGCATTGATTTGGCTAGTATGTCATCCACATAGTCTTCCATTGTGTTGTGGATTAGATGATGAAAGATAGTTGTAATTTCCCTTTTATACGTTGCCCCGATATTTTTTAGACCAAACAACATGACATTCCAACAATATGTGCCCCAAGGACATGTGAAAGTTGTTTTGTGTTGGTCTTCTGGCACGATCCTTATCTGATTACACCCTAAAAATCCATCCATGAGTGATAGCATTTAATGTCCAATAGTTAGATCTACTATCATATCAATGTTAGGCAAAGGAAAGTCATCTTTGGGACAAGCTATGTTGAGATCTCTGAAGTCTATACAAATTCAAATCTGACCACTATGCTTTGTAACTGGTACCAAGTTAGATATCCAGTCTACATATGGGATTGGTCTTATGAAGTTGGCATCCAGGAGCTTTTTCAATTCTTCCTTGACTAGAAATACAACATGGGGATACATCTGTCTTAGCTTTTTTTTGATAGGTTTGGCATTGGGTAGCAATGGGAGATGATGCAGTAAAAGCTCTGGATCTAATCCTAGTATATTTGAGTAGGACCATGATAAATTGATCATCCTTTCCTTGAATAAACTTGTGAACTATTCTCTCTCCTCTAGGGTGAGTGATTTTTCCAAGTAGATGTTCTTTGGGTTATTTTCATCTCCCAAGTTGACTTCCTTTGTTTCTTCTTCTAGTAATGTTTATTTCTCCTCTGTTAAGGGGAGGAGTTCCTTCTTTCCATCTTCTAGCACATCAGTGAGGTTTTCACTAGAAGATACATCTTGTTTTAGCTTTTTATCATTTTTTGTGTCAGTAAGCGCCTTTCAGTTTTCACTTACTGATGATTCTTTTTTCTTTTTTGATTTGTTTTGATGAGTGGAAAAAGGGGCTTCCTCCCTAAAGTATTCTGATCTGTCGAGGTTAATGGAGAAACCTTCTTTCTATTCTCCTGATGGAATTCCCTCTCTAAGTCCCATGAAGTCTGTAATGGCCTCATCATTCTCGAAAACATCCATATTAGGTGGTCCTTTTTGATCCCACTCTATTAGTTCTGGGTGTACAAGACATAGGCCCTCATGTTGGTTTGACTCTATTTGGTTGAAAGGGACTTTAGATAGGGTTCCGAAAAACCTAGACTGTGATGTAGACGCATCACTTGAAGAATGGAGAATGACATGTTTATCTATCCAGGGTTGGTCATTAATGCATAATTGGTCAAATAAGTCATCAAGGTTTAGTGTGGTGGCTGACTGAGGGGAATAATCTAGGATTGATAGTTTAGAGTCATGAAGGGATCTCCACTCGTACTCATGGGAGTTAGTTTTGATAGAACACTCGTCAGATGTCTCACTTCCTTTGTTATCATTGATGGCTATGTTGAGGTTTATTCGGGTTTGTGAGGTTCCCTCTTTGGCAGGAAACAACTCTTGTAGTATGTTGCTTATTAAGACATGTTCTGAGCTTTCCCCATGGTGCATCTTTGCTATTTGTTCCTGATCAACTGGGATGTCTTGGATTATAGGGCTGGTTCTTTGTTTCCCATAGTCTAACCCTCTCTTGTTTCTGGGGGTTGGCGGGAGAGAAAATTCCATTAAAATTTATTGTCTTGCCCCAAGACTAGTTGTACCATCATACCCCAATATTTGTAACATTGTATAACCATTTCCATAGTTTGATAGGGGTAGGGGTTGTTGAAGTGTCTCTTTTGGATCTTGGTACAACCATGTACTAATATTTTGTTCAAATGGATTTTCTTCTGCAATGTCTCCCCATCTCACAAAAGTTTTGGGTGGACATCTAAATAGAATAGGCTCTAGGGTTCCTGTTATAATAACTGGTTGTGGCATGCCATATGTTCTTGGGCTCTGAGGCATGTTTGTGATAGTGAAAGCTTCCTCATAGCTGTATTCACCACAACCCTTGTTGGTAATGGATATTTTTCCCACTTTCTGTGTGACATCCTTAGGATTTGAATCTGTAGAGGATGGGATGCTCACATCTTTGTTTGAGGGTAATTGGTTATCAGTGCTGATTTGGACTACATTACAATATTGGAAAGGATTGGGATCTCCCTCTATGATGATTTCTTCTCCCTGGTGTGGGAACTTGATGCATTGATGGTAAGTTGAAGGTATAGCTTGCATTTCATGTATCCATGTGTTAGTAATAACTGAGAGGGGGGGGGGGTGAATCGATGGCCTCAAAAATTTATCCTTTAATCACTAACCACCAATCAAATAAACCTCTTATTATTAAGTCCCTACAAGATGCATGCCATGACATACTTATAATGATTAACTGTCTGTCAGTTTTCCTTTTCTTTCCTTATTCTCTTTGATTACCGATATGTAGTATAACTATTTACAAAAATACAGTAAATAAGAAGAGTATATCGATATATCTAAAAATGCATATGTGAAATGTAAAATAGTAAAGTAATAAACCATACACACATAACACTTGGATTTTTAATGTGGAAACCCTATTGAGGGAAAAAACCACTGGGACTGGTACCCCAAATTTTCACTCTTCTGAAGTGAGCCTTGTTAAGATCCAACCCTGTTAAAGGTTACAAACACACTGTTAGGTGTGACCTTGTTAGAGGATTTTATACATTTAGGTTGTCACTTAGTATCGGGCAACTCAGTTTGCTACCATCCTTGAATTAGCCTCTTTCTTAGACTATCAATAGGCTTTAGGAAAATCTAGTGCTACTTTCATGAATCAACCTTTTTGGCACTCCTTGGGATCTACCTCAATATATATAAGACTGTTAAGTCATGCTCTATTAAGAGACTTGATGCTTCAATGGTTAAACTGAAACAAAATGACCTGTTTCAAATGCAACTTGAATTGTAGATTTTTAGATCTATTTAAGTACATTACCTCTTTGATCAATATATCAATTCAATTCTTTGTGCTCCACACTTTCTGCTCTATGATGCTGTACTCACTTTTTTTCAGTGTCTACAGAATTCTTTAGCTCTCCCTTAGCTTGATTGATCAGGACTGTATGAAGTTATCCTTCATTAGTTTCTCTTCAACATATTCTTTTTATTCACTCCCCTTAATCCCTTTTCCATGAATGTCAATGGAAATGAATTAATCTTGTCTCTTATATAGATATGATATTCAACGTTTCTTGATTCTTGATTCTTGGCGTGAAAAATAATCCAACAAATCTGATTTAAATCATAACTCCTAATTTATCTCATAGTTAACTTCTTGCCAACTGCACAAATCTTCTTTAAATCAATCACTTAACTCTAGTCGAATAAAACAATGAAAACAACCAGTTAAGTCTATCTTTAGTTCTTGCCAGCTAGATATTTTTTCATTTTCTGAACTCTCTATTCTGTTGGTCACCTCTTCAATTAGTCGTTGGTTACAATTTCCAATTCTGTCAGTGTGAATCCTGTTAGCTTTGGGATCTCCATCCATCGGGCATCATTGGATTTTTACTCATTGAGAAACCTTGTGTTATCACTCATCGGGTACCCTTCTAAATTTGCTCATCAGGCACTCTGTGGTTTTCTTCATTAGGCAACACTATTCTTCTAGTCGTTGGGTATCACTGTGACTTTGTCATCTTTGCTCTATTCGTCAGTGTTGTCTGTCACTTAGTGAATACATGAATTTTATGCATTGCTGAAAGCATAACCTTTGTTCCATTGATTCTTTGAAGTCTTTGACATTATGTACATGACCGTATAGATTATATCAAGTTGACAACAATGACAATACAAACCATTAACTGATTTAATGCCTTGCATTATCTTCAACTTAACATTATCAAACATTCAATCAGTTACATGTGATCAATCTTCCCCTTTGGCATTGATGGCAACAAAACTTATATTATCACACTATACTATTTCTAATACAATATGAAATACAATTGTTTCATCAAACTACCAATCTTGTTTGATAACTGATAAATGTCTGAACTTTGGTAAGCTTTGTTTTAGCTTAGATTTGATTCTTGCAGCTTTCTATTTTCTGATGTGTTGAATCTCCTCCTTTCAGCAACTTTCTCTTTGGTGTAATATTTCATACAATTTTCTCTCCCTTAAGATATAATCTCTCCCTGTTGGAGTGATCTGATAATGCATAATCTCTCTTCCTTTTCTCAGAAGAATGTGATAATATGGATAGTCTCTCTCCCTTTGACAACAATGCCAATCAAATATTGAAACATTCTCCTCTTATCCATATTATATTTCTTGAATTTCCCTTATCCATCAACAATACAACATTATGCTTTTGTGCTTGGTATTGATATATACCTTTCTGTATATAGATGTAGCTTTGAAGTTCTTCTTTTTTCTTGCATCAACATTACTGATATTCTGATAATATATAAGTTGATGTAGCCTTTAGTCTTTTACTGATTGGTAGACAAGGGTTTGACCCCTAGTCTCTTTCTCAGGTACTCAAATGTATCTTTGGGCAGTGGCTTGGTGAAGATATCAGCCAACTGTTCTTTTGATTGCACATACTCAAGTGTCACTTCTTTCTCTTGAACTTGTTCTCTCAAATAATGATACTTGATTGCAATGTGTTTAGTCTTTTCATGCATGACTAGATTCTTGGAAATGTTTATTTCACTGGTGTTATCACAATAGATAACCACTGGTTCTAAGATTTTCATATGCATGCCTTCCAACAACTGTTTGATCCATGCAATATTTCAGAAATTCACAGTAGCAGCAACATTGTCTGCTTCTACAGTAGACTAACATATGCATCCTTGCTTCTTATTGATCTGTGTGACAAGTCTGTCACCCATAGAGAATGCTCCTCCAGTTGTGCTCTTTTGGTCATCAAGATTTCTAGCCCAATCAGCATCGGTAAATAAATTTAGTTCAAAATTTCCTTCTCTTCTATACCATAAGTTCAATTCCTCAGTATTCTTCAGATATCTTAGGATTCTTTTCACAGCACTCATATGTGATTCTCTGGGGTTAGCAGAAAATCTAGCAAAAATTCCTACTACATGTGCAATATCTGGTCTAGTGTGTACAACATACATGAGTTTTCCAATCATTGATTTATACAAAGTCTGATTTACCTCTCTTGTCTTTTCCTCCTTTTTCAACTTACTTCCAATAGCCATTGGTGTTCCAACTAGTTTGGATTCTTCCATCTTGAATATCTTTAGGACCTCTTTGATGTATTTGGACTATGTAATGAAAATACCTTCACTTTGTTGAATGATCTGTAGACCAAGAAAGAACTTGATCTCTCCAAACATGGAAATCTTGAATTCTTTTCTCATCTCATCAGAAAATGATTTGCATAGCATATCATTGCCTCCAAATATGATGTCATCAACAAATATTTCAGCAATCAAAGTGTTAGCATCAGTATCCTTTTCTAAATAAAGATTGCTATTTTCACTAGTCCTTATGAATCCAATACTTATTAGATAGGAATGAAGTCATTCATACTAGGCTCTTGGAGCTTGTTTTAATCCATACAAGGCTTTATGAAGTCTACATACCATGTTCCACTTGTCTAGATCTACAAACCCTTCTGGTTTCTCAATGTATACCTCTTCTTCAAGTATTCCATTTAGGAATGTTGACTTGACATCTATTTGATATAATTTGAATCCTTTGTATGCATCATAATCAAGTATTATTCTCACTCCTTCTAGCCTAGAAGAGGGTGTAAAGGTCTCTCCATATTATATACCTTCCTCTTGTGCATACCCTTTGCATACTAGTCTTGCTTTGTTCCTTGTGACTTCTCCATTATCATTCAACTTATTCCTAAATATCCATTTTGTACTGATGAAATTATTTTCATCTAGCCTTGGCACAAGTGACCATGTTTTTTTCTTCTCAATCTACTCAATTTTATCATTCATAGCACTTATCCATTCCTCATTATCTAGTGCAACATTGACATATTTTGGCTAAAACTCACAAATTAAACAACTTGAGTTTAAAGACTTACTTCTTGTTCTTGTACCAGGTTGCTTATCTCCTATGATCCAGAACTTTGGATGGTTCTTCCTCACATATTTTTCAAGTATAGGTATAGTCCTTTGTCTATTAGCTTGATCATTATTTTGATCTTCATTCAGTTCTTCATTACCTTGCAAATTTTCTTGATCATTATCCTGACTGTCGGTATTTGCAGCCTGATGTTGTGGAGTAGTGATTTGTAGCTTAGGTGATCTACATTATTGGTAGGGTAGAGTGTTAGTTTCCTCATTTTAAGTGAACTTATTGTAGTTCTCTGGCTCTCTAGTGCTTTCTTGTTCATTCTTCTCTGCAAATTCATCTATCTTTACATTTGCACTTTCAATAATTTTGTTAGAGGCTTTGTTTAGACATTTGTAATCCTTTATCTTGGTAGAATATCCTAGAAAAATTCCTTCATCACTCTTGGAATCAAGTTTTCCATTTCTATCATCTTTTAAGATATAACATTGACTGCCAAATTTTTTTAAATAACTCACATTGGGTGTGTATCCATACCATAGCTCATAAAATGTCTTCTTGGTGTCTTTCTTTAGTTGTACTCTATTTAGGGTGTAAACAATAGTGCTGACAACTTCTCTCCAAAATATTTGGGTGATTCCTTTTTCTATCATCAGTGTTCTAGCATAGTCAACTATTGATATGTTCTTTCTTTCAGTAATCCCATTTTGTTGTGGTGTTCTTGGTGTAGAAACCTGTCTTTTTATACCATGCTCATTACAAAAGTTATTGAATTCATCTGATATAAAATCACCTCCTCTATTTGATCTTAAACATTTTAGATCCTTACCACTTTGTTTCTCTACCAAATCCTTATACCATTTAAACATCTTGAATGCTTTAGATTTATCTCTTAGAAACATGACTGTCATCATTCTAGAGTAATCATCAAAAAAGAGAATAAAGTATCTATCTCCATAATAAATCTTTGTCCTCATAGGTCCACATAGATTAGTATGGACTAATTCTAGAATTGCATCAGATGTATGAGTTTTTCTTTTGAAACTAGACTTTGTCATTTTACCTTTTTGACAGTTTTTACACATGATGTTGTCGGGCTTGGCCATTGTCGGTAAGCCTCTAACATTTCTCTTTTGCTAATTTTAATCATGTTGTAAAAATTCACATGACACAATCTTTTGTGCCACAACCATATGTCCTCATTCATAGCAATCAAACAACTGGAGTCAATATCATTTAGATAGAATAAGTTACCTTTTGTCTGCTCACCGCTACCAATCATATTTCTAGATTTGTTGAAGATCTTTGCCTTCTTATTTTCAAATGCTACTTTATGACCTGAGTTATTCAACTGAGAAACACTCAATAGATTATAATTCAATCCATTTACCCAATAAGCATTCTCACATTTTATCTAGTTATTCAACATTATTATTCCTCTACCTTCAACTGGACAAGGTGTGTCATTTCCCATTCTTACTGATCCGCCTTTGTAGTATTCAAAAGTCTCAAACTTTTGTTTATCACCAGTCATATGATGAGTGTAGCCACTATCTATGATCCAAACATCATTTTTGATAATTTTAGATATGAGAGCTATTTCTACATACCTTTCTTCATCATCATCTGAATCATCCTTTACAGCCACAAACACCATCTCAATATCTTCATCAGATTCGGTGTCAGTATCATCATCCTTGCATTTTGGTAGGTAGCTGACCTTCTTTCCTTTATCCTTGTAGTCTCGGGTATCTCTTCTTTCTGATTGTTGGTAGCTTCAGTAATCACCTCTGTCAGATCTTTTCTCAAAAGATCTGCCATTATTTTTTTCATCTTTTCTTTTGTTAGTACATCTTGCAGCAAAGTGTCCAATCTCTTTGCAATTAAAACAAACAAGTGGTAATTTACCTTTGCCTCTCTGCATTCTTCTAGCCATAAGTGCTTCAATTTCATCAAGATCATCTTCTTCATTTTCACTGTCACTATCTTTTCTTATAGTGTCTTTGTGACTTGATTTACTTATTCTCATAGAAGTTTTGAATGCAGACTCTATATTTGGTAAGACACTATTATCAAAGTTATTCATTTCAAATGAAATCAGTCTTCCAATTAAACTATCTAGAGTAACATTACTATTTTCTACTGCTCTCATTTCTTGAATGGTAGATACTCTAATAGTATAGGTAGGTAGTAAGGTTCTTATAATTTTACTTACCACTGTATCTTCCTCTGGTACACCTCCATCTCCTCAGATAGCATTGAAAACCTCTTTAATTCTTGTGTTGTACTGAGTGATGTTTTCTCCTTCTTTCATTTTGAGATCATCAAACTTTCCTCTAAGGCTTTCTACCTTGGCTCTCAAAACATCTTTGTCACCACCATGTACAAGCTTCAATTTGTCCCACATCTGTTTTGTAGATTTGCATTCTTTGACATTTTCAAATTCAGCATCAGAGAGTGAGGAAGCAAGCTCTATCATCATACCGTTATGTTCAAGATTCTCTCTCATTTTTTCAACTGTTGGTGCTCCTGTGGGAAACACATATTCAGTTTCAAGGAATTGAGTAACATCATTACCAATACCTAATAGATGGAGTCTTATTCTGCTTTTCCATGAAGCAAAATTATCTTTGTTCAACTTGGGCACATCTCGTTTGATCATCTTGTGATCTTTGACTTAGGTCTTGAAACCTTCCTTCTAAGCACACAAGCTCTAATACCAATTTTTAGTAATAATTGAGAGGGAAGGGGGGGTGAATTAGTGGCCTCAAAAATTTATCCTTTAATCCATAACCACCAATCAAATAAACCTAAGATTATTAAGGCCCTACAAGATGCATGCCATAACAAACTTATAATGATTAACTATCTGTCGGTTTTCCTTGTCTATCCTTATCCTCTTTGATTACCGATATGCAGTATAAGTATTTACCAAAATATAGTAAATAAGAAAAGTATACTGATATATCCAAAAATGCATATGTGAAATGTAAAATAGTAAAGTAATAAACCATACACACATAACACTTTGATTTTTAACGTGGAAACCCTATTAAGGGAAAAAACCACTAGGACTGATACCCCAAATTTTCACTCTTCTGAAGTGAGCCTTGTTAAGAGCCAACCCTGTTAAAGGTTACAAACACACTATTAGGTGTGACCTTGTTAGAGGATTTTATACATTTAGGTTTTCACTTAGTATCGAGCAACTCAGTTTGCTACCATCCTTGAATCAACCTCTTTCTTAGACTGTCAATAGGCTTTAGGAAAATCTAGTGCTACTTTCATGAATCAACCTTTTTGGCACTCCTTAGGATGTACCTCAATATATATAAGACTATTAAGTCCTGATTTGTTAAGAGACTTGATGCTTCCTTGGTTAAACTAAAACAAAATGACCTGTTTCTAATGCAACTTGAATTGCAGATTTTCAGATCTATTTAAGTACATTACCTCTCTGATCAATATATCAATTCAATTCTTTGTGCTCCACACTTTTTGCTCTATGATGCTGTGCTCACTGTTTGTCAGTGTCTACAAAATTCTTTAGCTCTCCTTTAGCTTGATTGATTAGGATTGTATGAAGTTATCCTTCATCAGTTTCTCTTCAGCATCTTCTTTTCATTCACTCCCCTTAATCCATTTTCTATGAATGTCAATGGAAATGAATTAAGCTTGTCTCTTATATAGACATGATATTCACCGTTTCTTGATTTTTGGCATGAATAACAATCCAACCAATCTGATTTAAAGTGTAACTCTTGATTTACCTCATAGTTATCTTCTTTCCAACTGTACAAATATTCTTTAAATCAATCATTTAACTTGGTCAAACAAAACAATGAAAACAACTAGTTAAGTCTATCTTTAGCTCTTGACAGCTAGATATTTTGTCATTTTCTAAACTCTCTATTCCGTTGATCAACTCTTCAGTTAGTCATCAATTACAACTGACAGTTTCATTGGTGTGACTCTAGTTAGCTTTGGGATCTCTATCCATTGGGCATCCTTGGATTTTTTACTCATCAGGCAACCTTGTGTTATCGCTCGTTGGGTACCCTTCTGACTTTTCTCATCAGGCACTCTATGGTTTTCTTCGTCGGACAACACTATTCTTCTAGTCATTGGGTATCATTGTGACTTTGTCATCTTTTCTCTGTCCGTTGGTGTGCACTCCATTGGTGTTGTCTGTCACTTAGTGAATAAATGACTTTTATGCATTGTTGAAAGCATAACCTTTGTTCCATTGATTCTCTGAATTCTTTGGCATTATGTACATTACCATATAGATTATATAAAGTTGACATCAATGACAATACAAATTATTAACTGATTTAATGCCTTGGATTATCTTCAACTTAACATTATCAAGCATTCAATCAGTTACATGTCATCACCATGGTCTCCCTAGTAACATGTTGTATCCCAACTCATTATCTATGATCTGGAATGGAGTGTTCTTTACCACTGGACCAATACAAACAAGTAGAATGATAATACCTTTAGAGGATCTTTCCTCTTCATTACAAGCTTTGATATTTATCCTCCTAGTGATATCAATGCTTGATTTTGAATAGCCCAATTTCTTGATTAACTTTAGAGTACAGATGTTTAATCCAGCCCCACCATTAGCAAGGACTCTATAGATAGCACTTTTGTGGACCTGGACAGGTAAGTGTAAAGGATCATTATGTAGGGGTTTATACGGCGGCACATCATAGTCTATGAATGTTGCATGTTTGTTAGTAGCTATATGGTTAACCATAGTTTGGAAGTTCTCAGGTGCTATGTCCCTTGGATAGCTACATTCTAAAGGGCTTGGTCAAGTGCCAGTTTATGCTGTGGAGATATGCGCATTAGGTCAAATATGGAGATCTAGGAAGGTATGCACTTTAGTTGATCCACTAGGCTTGGTTGTGGATCTGAGGTTGCATTAGGATTGGAAGATATAGTAGATGAGGATGGTACTCCCTACAAGATAACTTTGGTATGACATGTGGTTACATCACATTTGTTACCTTGGTCTTTGATAGTGATCGTAGCCACATGGCTATCTGGAGGACTAAGGCAATTGATAATGTTATCACTATTGGCATATGTATAGCTGACCAGTTTTGATGATCCACTAGACCTGGAGGCTTTCCCTTTGTTGTGATCATGAAATGTATCATTGAATATAGTGTGATTATTTGTTTGGTTAGCTTGGGTATTTTTTACATCGATGACCCTTGTGTCAATCAGATCTTGGATAGCCTGTTTCAATAGGTAATAGTTAGGTGTTTTGTGTCCTTTCACCTGATGAAACTCGTAGAAGTCATTGTCATTATACCACCTTGGTTTGTTTGTACCTTTTTAAAATTCCCTAATTTCTGGGAGAGTGATAGTGTTGGATTGTATCATCTTCCGTAAAGCTAATTCTATTGGCTCTCCCAATGGTGTGAAATCTTGTTGCTGGAATTGAAACTGTTGGTTGCGTTGAGTTTGTTTCTGACTGTTTGACACAATGGCCGCTTTGATAGGAGCAGGTCAGTTTTGAGAGTATGCTTGTTGAGTGGGCCCTATGGGTTGTTGGTTGGCCACAGGGGCACCTTGTAGTGACACTTTGGGTTGTGTGTAGTTGACTATCTTCACGTCAATGACACCATTGTTGGTGACATTTTTGTTTTTGTTCCACCATTTAGCTTTGTCCATTGCATTTTTTTGTATTTGTTTGGGTTGGATCTGCAAAGATTCCTTGTTTGACTAATTTCTTCTCACAACAAACCCCTCATTCAATGAGTTGTGTGAAGTTCGGAGCTAACTGTAATTTTGTTGTGAATGACATGTCTAGAATCAGATTGTCAATGAACATGACTATTAGGTCTTGTTTGGGCACATCATACGTTATTCAGTTTGCAATATTCCTCCATCTCTATAGGAATTTCAAAAAAGAATCTCCATCCTTCTATTTGATATCACAAAGGTCCTTGATACTGAGCTTACACTCAATGTTATGATGGAAGTGAGTGATGAACTTTTCAGCCAGTTCACCCTAAGACTAAATGCCATGAGGTAAATGCGAGAACCATTCCATTGCTAGTTTGACTAAGCTTTGTGGGAATAGTCACATTAAATATGTCTCATCATGTGCGACTTCAACACAACTAGAAAAAAACTCTCAGATATGTTCAATAGGGTTGGTATTGCCCCTATATTTGTCAAATTTTGGTACCAAGAAGTGAGTTGGGAATGGAGACATGTGAAGAGAGTGGTCAAAGGGGTATGGGTATAAATCCTCTATGGTGTAGGATTTGGTTTGCCCTTGATTTTTCATATCCATCATTTTGGTTTGAAGGGTTTACATTTGTTCCATCAACATGTCTATTTGATACTGAGGCTGATGTGTGATGATGTTCCTCTGCGCTGTAGTAGGTATGAGGTTGCGCCTCTATGTCCCTTGAGTAGGAACATAGGACCTCATCCTTGGGACTTGATATTGATTTCCCATCACATGATTTTGAAATGGGGGCACATGAGTAGCCCATGGTGGATTTTGATGCATTTTTTATTAGGATTGGGAAGGTTGTTGTTGTTGAAACTATAGTTGATACTGTTCGGGTTGATATTGCTGCTACTGAAGCTAGGGTTGCTATTGTTGGGGTTGATATTGCTGCTGCTAAAGTTGGGGTTGCTATTGCTGGGGTTGGATTTGTGGAAACTAAAGATGGGGTTGTTATTACTGGGGTTGATATTGCTACTATTGAAGCTAGGGTTGCTTTTGCTGGGGTTGGATTTGTGGCAACTAAAGCTGGGGTTGCTGTTGTTGGGGTTGTATTTGTGGCAACTGAAGCTAGGGTTATTGTTGTTGGGGTTAAAATTGTGGCAACTGAAGCTATGGTTACTATTGCTGGGGTTGGATTTGTGGAAACTAAAGCTTGGGTTGTTGTTGCTGGGGTTGGATTTGTGGTAACTGAAGCTGGGGTTGCTATTGCTAAGGTTGGATTGGTTTTTGAATGGGAAAACATGTAGGCTTAGGTGGGCATTGACTGTAAGTCATACCTATAGAGGAAAATCCCTGTGGGAATGATGTGTTAATCCCAAGATTAGTAGGAATTGACTGTAATAGCGGCATAGTTTCAGAATAGTTGTCATTTGGTGGGATAGAAGGAATAGCATGAGAGCTTGATTGTCTAGGCCATGAGACTGAAGGTGGAGGCATACTAGTGATCACAGGTACACTTAGTTGCGAGCCTTTCATGCTTTGAGTGGAAGATGAGCTTGCTTGGTTTATGCAATTGGTTTGATTGGGTATCATCTATGCCAATGTGAGTGTTGTCAATGGTGGGAAGATTTGAGAAACAACAGGTAGTATCTGAGAGGATTGAATAGTGTTTTGACCTGTGAGAGGGTTTTCAGGCCATATGGTCGACACACTGAATTCAGTGGGGAGTTTGACTCCCTTCTTTATCAGCATGGCTATGTAATGTTCAGGATTCCTCTCTACAATAGCAACAACTACTTGTGTAGAATAAGAATCTTTCTCAACATCTTCAATCTCCTCTTCTATGATATTTTAGAAAAATATGACCTATGGGGTTGTTCAATGAATAGAGAAGAACTGGTATTTATGAAAGGATCATCCTCTTGCTCTATTTCTCAAATGGGGAATCTGTTGATATAGGACTCATCAGGTTGTGTTCTAGCCTTCGACCTTGTGTAAGGCCCTCCATCATGAGGTGTTTGAGACATAGTGTGGTCCATATTTTGTAACTAAAACAAGTGATATAAAGAAAATAGAAAAGGGTAACCTTTATAGGAAATTCCAAGTTATGTTTTGGACAAGCATAATTCTAAGGACAGATGTTGATATATCTTGATCTCAAATTTGTGATGATGTAAAAGATAAGATTCATCAACATTTTCCTGGGACAAAGTCACTTGATAGAGATAATGATGATGTTTGATATGATGAGATCAAGATATTTTGAGTCTGATCTTTCAAAATAACAATGTTTCAGACAATAATCATGATTTTCATAGAATGGATGATCTTTAATGGTTAGAGATTCACACAATGTTCTTTGCATTTTTCTGGGATAAACACTGGTGTTTGACACAAAATGAAGAGTAATTTCAAGGTTTTAGGTCAAGACAGGTGTAAAATATCTTTCGTTAGTTGTGGAACAACTCCACTGATTGCGGTAAAGTAAATGGTCGATTGCAGTAATTTATCACCAATTGCGGTAATAAATAGGTTAATTACAGAAAATAAACAAGTTAACTACGGCAGACTTCGTCAATTGTGGCAAAATGCAAGCAATTGCAGTAAAAGGAAAATAGTCTCAAAAAAAGACTAGAAGATAGGTATCACTGTCTGACAATTTTGATTTTATGGAACAAGGCTTTTGATTTGCAAGATAGTTGATGTTGAAAACCCTAGAATTTAACACATTTGACTTGTTTTGACAGTTTGGATGTTTGTTTTTCATTTTTAGAAACTGATCAAAGAACAAGCACAACCGACACTGTGTTTTGAAGAGTGAAGACTGACAATGTGTATGTTCTACAACTTTTTCAAGTTGCATATCACGAGGTCTCAACAATGAACAGTCAGATTAATCTAGGTCAATGGCTTCATAATACAATGTTATAGGGCTAATGCTTGAATGTCCATTAGCTCACACAATAATTGTCAAACAGCTAGGACATGAAGGTCCACGATGTAGGTGCTCGTGTTTTTGATGTTTCTAGGTATTGTTTCCGTGGAGTGAAGATCTCTTTCACTACACAAATACTATGGGACACATATGTTGGGAATCTTGGGGGGAAATTCTGCAACCCCTTGCACTATAATAAGGTAACTGTTCGAAGGTAGATCACGTTGGCCTCTAATTAACAAGGTTGTAGTAAGGGTTTGTGGTGTCTATCCAATTGGTTTATACATGTGTGACTCACTTAAGAACCTAGTTGACCATGCTGGCTCCTTAGGGATATTCACCTGATCTAGACTATCATCAACACACCTTGCCCGAGCTTGGCTAGATAAGATGAAACTTTTGTTCATGCCTTGTTTATATACCAATCAGAAGGATTACCAGTTTAAGTTCATTCTCCAAGGAAGAAGCGCATTCCTTGGATAGGCCTTTCTAAAAAGTATAAAGGTGTCTAATCTAACAGATTGTACAAGTGCAACCAAAACTCAAGACACAAAGTAAATTAATTAAGCTCTGAAAGTTTGAAATGTGAACTAAGCTACACGACCATACAAGCACAAGTGTTCAGTTTTAAGCTTAAAAAGTAGGTGTTGATTTCTTGTTCAATTTTAATGCACCAAATCAAGAGATTATTTTCCTTGTTCAATTTTAGTCCCCACGTAAATTTTAAGCCCAAATCTGAAATGTGAGATGTGAGATGTGTGACAAACACTGTTCTTTTTAAACCCAAATTGACAAGTGAATGAATTTTAAGTTGTATTGTTATCTTGCCTCCTCGATTCATACCTGTCAAATAAAGTGTTTAGTATCTCAAGAAATGAAAGCTTTCAATCCAAAACAACAGAATATCCAAAAACTCTGGGATTATTGAGATCGCTAAAATTAATGGCGACTTTATACTTACCTGCAAATCTCTTAATTGAATACATGTACCTCATGTATGCTTCACTTTGATCTTCAGCTGCGATTGTGAGAATAGCCCTTTGTTATGATCGATAGTTGATGGTTCTCCTTCTTGCATCTCTTAATGCTCTAGCCCCTAGTATGCATCTAATTACCTTCTTTTCATTCACTTTCAGTTAGCCCTGCATGGAAACCAAGAAAAATAGACAGAAATGTGGCTTTTGAGTTGATTGCGGTACTTTTTGTTTAATTGCGACAATCTCTAGTCAATTGCGATATAATATTGGTGATTGTGGAAAATAACATTGCCGCAGTATACATTTGATTACGGCATGGATTGGGCAATTGCGGTAAAATATAGGCAATTGCGACAAACAATAGGTAACTGTGGTCAAATACAATCAATTGCGACAAAAATACCAGAAGATAGAAAGACAAAATATGATAGAATAATGGTGTGAAAGCCTACAATCAATTGTGGTATTGAGCCACTCAATTGTGGTAAAATATTAGTGATTGCAAAATAACTTAGATGTCAAGAAAATGATGAAATTTTAGGTCTACAACCATACGGCCATGGCTGATTGATTATGTCTGTCGCCTACAGTAAATATTTGTGCTGTTTGTTCCACATCGGGTTCACCAAAATGTACGCCTCCTCTTTCATGATTCATGGTTCCCAAGCTTTCCAAAGGTGGGGGTTAGTAGCAATAGTTTACAATGATATAAATCCAAATACACAAAGCTACCAATAACAAATAAAATGTACAAGCAAAGAAAGGAAAACAAATTAATGCAAACCCCAAAGTGCTTGAAGCTTCTATTGTCTCTCTCTACTCCTTCCAAAATGCTATTTTTGATGCTTAGTATTGGTGTGGGAAGGGTCTATGACTTGAGAAGCATCAAGAATTTGATACTTGAAATGGGTGTGTGATCGCAAGATGCCTTGAATGATATAACCAAACTGACAGAGTAATGGCGCATGAGAGCTTGAAATCCTAGATCCTTCAAATGGTTATGAAGGGTCTATTATATAGGAATTAAGGATGAAATGAATGGTTGAGATCAATCCCAGAGATAGGGAGATGAATGGTTGAGATTAAAAGGAACTGGAGAAGCCATCAGTAAACTCCACCTCTTCAATTGGTAAAGAAGAGATAGAGTTTGGTTGACTGAAGAGCTAATTGTGAGTTACCTTTTTAGAACTGAAGAGGTGGATGGAGTTACCCATGTGAACTGGAGAGATGGGTGGAGTAACCCATGTGATCTAATTGGAGTTATCTCTTTGAAGATAAATGAATATTTAATTCATTTATTTAATTAATGTTTTCAACATGTAAGATAATTGAATTCTTTTTGATGTAGAATTGCTTTATTGAATGAAATTAAATTAATTTAATTGAAATTAATATAATTGGAAGAATTTAATTAGTAAGTTTAAATATTTCAATTTAAACTATAGGAAATTGAATTTAATTAATTAATTAATGGTAATTAATCAATTAAGGTTAATTAATTAAATAAAATTAATTATTTAATTAATTTTAGGATTTTGATTAGGTGATTTGAGGAATGAAATTAGAGGAAAATAGATGATTAATTAATGATTAAAAAACCATTAATTAATAGATGAAAATTAGTGTTTTTAATGTCAATTCGCAAGCCTGTCAATTTTTGGGTGTCTACATTATACCATCATTCTCAGAGCATGATTGTGGGGTTCCTAATTCTTTAGATCTGGGCCTGGGATTATATCCCAGTTACATGATCGATAGTAGATAGGCAGTGAGAACCAGAGCAGCCTTATGTATACATGTACTCAGGTCTTATTTAGCAGCCCCATCTGGGTTAGGTAGAGTACTGGTGTCGACTTTTTGATGACATGACAATAGTGGTATGGTGGCCATACTTGGATTGTAAGGAGTGGGCATCGGACATACATCAGATGCTATTCTTCTTTCAGAGTAGGTACTTGATCGGTTAGACCCAATATATCATAGAGTGTTTCTTACATACCTAGGTTTTGAGAGAGTTTGGCCGAGTACAGGGTAGGTGTCAACACATGACTGTATATGCTAGGATCTGAGATGAGGTAGTAGTGTGGGTTCCCCAGTCGATGTATGAGACTGCTCATTAGGAGATTAGGGAGATGGTTGGACTTGTGTGGGACCTGTTAGTTCTTTTTCTTACTGACTTATGAAATACTTTAAATGAGCTTGCTCTATTTGTCCCAAAAACTGATCAAGAAAGATACAGAAAGACACAAATAGGGTTTTAAACCCCCTAAACTTTGAGCTCCATAAGCTCATGTGGGAATACCCTTCTGACTCAGAACAATAAAATCACAAAATAGTTTTAGCAGATAAAAATGGAATTATAGAGATCAGTCTTTGCAACATTTATTTAACAGATTTTAACATAATGACAAAGATCAAATTCAATATGATAGTCACTTATTCCAATGGAAATAAGACCAGTGCTTTATCCTAGGGCATGAAGTCACTATAAATATTTATAACCAATTGCTGTGAATATGAACTTAAAACAACTACAAATCTAAAATGAAAATAGATACACCTTGCATATCAACATTCCAACATCTATTTTATCTTTTGATACTTCTTGGGCGGCTGCATTTTTCTTGTTTTCCTCCAACCCTTCCTTTAATTTTTCTATTTTTTCTTCCAGGGTGTGGTTATGAACCACAACTTCTTCATGTTTCTTGGCCAGAGCTATCATTTGACCAAAAGTTGTCTCATATATTTTTGACAAATCCTCTATTTTTTCTAAGTTCACGAAAGATACCTGAGTCATGAGCTAGGAAATCTTAGTATCACTAGTATTCTATAAATTCCAAATCATTCTATCAACTCTTTTTTCCTCCCTTATGGTCATAACCAAAGGCTTTTGTGTAGTAGGGGCCAAGGACCAAATGGCTAAAGTCTTAGACTTAGGATCAAATCCTGATCCTTTCAATACCTCATCTATTTCAATCTCTATATTCATTAGAGGGTTTTATTACCTTCTAATCTGATCAACAATGAAAGTGGACTGTAAGTCCGAGTCAGGCATTAACAAAACCCCACTATTCTGTACCAACAATTTGGCCTACTCCACAGTAATCAATTCACTCTTAGGATCATAATCCTGGAGTGTCTTCACAATTTCCTCATTCTTTTCTTCTTGTCCCTCACCTGTGATCAAGCTTTGCTTCAAATCCTTTTGCTTCAATTTGATTAGGAAGCTTTTGACTTCTTCAGATTTTATGAATTCATCATCTTTGATGAATTCATTGGCCATCATCACTCTCTCATCAGCTTCTCCAAATAGTATCATTTGGTTATCTCCATGACCTTCATCTTGTGGCTCTTTCTACATTTTCCTTTTCAATTTTATGAAGTATTTGCCATGCTTTGTCATCACAACTTTTTCCATGCTTTTTCCATCCTGCACCATCTTGTGCTCTATTTTTTGCTTTTTCTTGGGTGGCTATCTAGTGGAAGTAGCCTCTTCACCAGCCTCCTCTTCTTCTTGATGTTGTTCTTCCTTTTATTCCAAATGTTCCTGATCATGTAATGCAACAACAAGAGGAGACCCCTAGGATTGTGCATCTTCAGCACTGAACTGTGGTATTTGTGCCATCAATGTCACATATGATTTTAGCATCTCTTCCATTCTCTACAAGTATGGGAGGTCAGGGAAAAAACCAAAAAATGTTTTGTCTGATTCCTTCCATTCTGCTTCTGCCCTTAGAAGGTCTTTCCATTTTCTTCTTCTCTCTTGAACCTCAATTTTATCCAACTTATTTCTCACAATATCCTCATCATCCAATGGCTCATGATCTTTAAGTTTTTGCCAGGGCATCATAGACTTCAATGCTATCTTTATAAATTGTTCTGTATCACAGAACCTAACAACTGTTGTAGACATTCTATATTGCTTCATGAAATCATTAATCAAATAAAAAAATCTCTTCCCAATAGAGAAATCAAAACCCACCCATAACCTAGGGATAAAATTACCCTTTTTATGTCCATCTAAAATTTTTTTATCCACCCAGGTGATTTTCCAAATAAATTCTAAAAATGCAACCCTAAGAGGAAAAAATTTAGGAATAATGTGAGGTGGTTGTGAACAACCATATACCCTCATGATAGTAATTTGGTCAAAGAAATTTTTTTTCCCCTAGTTATGAGTAATTTACAATTTTTAACAAATTTCCAAGGTCTTAAAATCCTTCTAACCTCAATTGGTAATCTCTCCCTATTTTATCCCAATAAATCAAAGATCGAATCCATAATCCAATTACAGAAACATACAAAAGATAAATTTATAGAAGAGTTATCCCAAACCTAGGTCCACCTTTGGATTGGCATAATGACACCATATTCTAAATCAAACAATTCCAGCTCTTTATCCATGGACTCCCTGTTATAATAGAGAATCATAAACATTAAATGTGAGTAAAAGTTGGTACAGGGGCATCTGACTGCATTTCCACCAATGGAGCTTGTATAACCTCAACTATCTATTCCACATAATCATAATTTGTATTGATCTCTGAGTACTGGATATTCATGGCCATCATGAGCATGTCCTAGAGCATAGTAGAATCTCCATCAAAACCTAATACTCTGGTTAGGCCATACACTGTGTATTTTACATAATGGTGGAAGAGGGATAGGTCAAAAGGTGGTTGAACATTATCAGGGATTTTCTAGGAATAAGGTGTCTCAACCTTGTATATTTCCTTACATTTGATATTTTCCAAATGTCAGCACTTTGGACAATGTGTAAGGTAATCATGACTAAAACGGTTATGACAAATTCCTATGATGGTCATTAATATTTATAAGAGCTAATTGTGGAAGTTTCAATGATGGGTGAAGATGTGCAAGACATGTGGCAACTAATCAGTTGAGTATTGTACACTCTTCTACAATCGTGGGGTAAAACGTGCAAGACATGTGGCAAATAATCAGTTGAGTATTGTACACTCTTGTCAGAGAATGGTAAAACCCTAATCCGGCTACCTTTGGAAGTTGCCCCAAAAAAGTGAAGCGCATGATATAAGAATTTTTTAGGGTTGCAAATCTGAGAGAAGTTAGTGTATTTTTGGAACATTTTTATGTTGCTGAATTTGTCTTCAAGTGTCTATTATCTCCTGAAAGAACTTGCATTGCAAGTGTATTATAAATAGTATTAGTTTTGATTAATACATTGTGTAGGTTTTGGAGTGCTGGGGTTTTTTTATTGAAAGGTTTTCCCCAGGGTAAATCATTATGTCATTCTCATTTTTCTATGTATTCATGTTATTATATTATCATTCTATAATTTCTAAGTGTTAAATCTAAACTCGCATGATCCTCTTCTTGGGAGTTTAGTGTAGGAAACTATTTTCCGCACACTTAGTTTCCTTTCAGTTGGTATCAGAGCCTGGCTAGTTTTAGTTCTATTTGTTAGTGTACAGGTTTTTTGAACTAATCTCTAGTTCAGTGGGAGTATTGTTAGAGAGTATTCATAACCTTATTGTAGGAAGAGATGAAAGGTTCTTCATATAGTAGAATGGAGGTGGAAAAGTTCAATGGCACAAACTTTGAGTTGTGGAAACTCAAGATGGAAGACATGCTCGTAGACTATGATGTATGGGAGGTGGTTGATAATGATATCAAACTAGTAAACATGCCTCAAGAAGATTGGGATCTCAAGGATCAAAAAGCTAAGGGTCTCATTAGACTCTATCTAGAAGATTCTGTTCTCCTGAATGTTCTCGATGAGAAGACCGCAAACAAATTGTGGACACGAATTGGGTCTATGTATCAGGCCAAGTCCTTGGTGAACAGATTGTTCCTGAAAAATAAGTTGTATTCTTTGAGAATGGAGGAAGGAGGATCCATTGCAGATCACCTAAACGCGTTTAACATGCTGATTGCACAGTTGACATCAACTGGTGTCAAGTTGGAGGAGGAGGATCGATGTATGACCCTGCTATGTTCCTTGCCAGATTCATGGGACCATCTTGTGATGGCCCTAGGGAGTAATATTGTCACTTTCCAAATGGATGATATGGTGTCTTTTCTATTATCTGAAGAGATGCAAAGAAAGACATTCAATTCAACCAAGGAAGCCCTTGTTGTTCATGGTAGATCCAAAGACAGAGGAAAGAAAAATGACAATAAGTCTGAAAAGGGTAGATCCAAATCCCGTGGGAAATCTAAGACTCCTGGAAAGTCTAAGGTAACATGTTGGAACTGTGGTAATATTGGGCACTTCCATAAGGACTGCAAAGAGCCAAAGAAGAAGAAAAGCCCAGATTCAGATTTTGAAAAATCTTAAGAAGATGGCGATGCTTTTGTCGTAGCCTTGGCCACTCATGCATTTGATGATGTGTGGCTGATTGACTTAGGTTCTTCTTTTCACATGACCTTTCATCAAAGTTCATTATCAAAGTATGAGGAGTTTGATGGTGGAAAGGTGTACCTAGGTGATGATTCTCATCTAGAGATAGTTGGACGAGTAAAGGGGATCAACAAGGTAATGCACATCCTAGGTTTAGCATGAAACCTGTTATCTGTAAGTATGTTGAATGATGTAGGTGTGCAAGTTGTTTTTTTGAAAGATGGATGCAAGATGATTAGAGGATCTATAGTGCTTGTGAAAGGTACTAGGAGAGGTACCTTGTTTCAGCTGGATGCTTGCACTTCACAGTGCAATAGTTCTTCTATCTCAAGGAAGAGAGAAGCAGTCACTTCATCTCCACCATCTGAACTAGAAGTGAAGAAGTCTATTGTAATGGGTTCCGATGGTAGTGCAATAAGTGTACCTAAGGGTGCTAACACTTTGGAAGGAAAAATTCCTGCAGAAAAGACAATGTTGTGGCATATGATAATTGGCCACATTGGCGAGAAGGGTCTCAGAACCCTGAAAAATAAAAATCTTGTTAAGGGGTTAAATGATTATAGTCTTGAGTTTGACTTCTGCAAACACTATGTTTATGGTAAGAAAAATCATGTTCAGTTTCACTCTAGTTCTCACAAGTCTTCTAGTATTTTGGATCTTATCCATTTAGATGTGTTTGGTCCTGTTAAAGTTCCTTCACTCTCCAAATCTGTATATTTTGTATCTTTTATAGATGATTATAGTAGAAGGACATGGATTTATTTCCTTAAAAGCAAGACACAAGTTTTTAGTCGGTTTAAGGAATTTAAAGTTCTCATAGAGAATCAGACTGGTAAATGAATTACGTGTGTGAGAACTGACAATGGTAGTGAGTTTTGTTTGGCAGATTTTGAATAATTCTATAAAGAATGAGGGATCAAGAGGCATAAGACAACTCCTTATACCCCACAACAAAATGGAGCTATAGAAAGAATGAATAGGACACTGATGGAGAAGGCTAGGAGTATGCTTAGTGGAGCTGGCCTTGAACAAATTTTTTGGGCTGAAGCTGTGGCTACTGCTTGCTATCTAGTTAAAAGATCTCCTACATCAGCTCTTGTTGGTAAGAAAACCTTGGAGGTGTGGTCTGGTAAGAAGCCTTCAGTTAGACATCTTCATTTTTTTGGTTGTGAAGCTTATGCACATGTGCCTAAGGAGAGAAGATCTAAGTTGGAAAATAAGGCTGGAAAATGTATCTTCATTGGCTACAGTGTTGGTTTGAAAGGTTACAAGCTTTGGCATCCTGTGATTGGTAAGGTGTTGTATAGAAGAAATGTTGTTTTTAGAGAGCTAACACCTTCTCCTATTTTTATATAGCTAGATGAAAAAGAAATGAAAGAAGATGTTGTTCAGTTGCTCCTACCCCTGAGAAGACTGAACAAAGAGATCGTGATGGATATTTATGATGAGGAGAGCTCTAGCAACTCTAAAAATTTAAAAGAAGAGGTAGAACAATCTCAACCTTAGCCCTTGAGGAGATCCACAAGAGAAATAAAGTATCCAGAGAGGTTTGGATTTTCTATGGTAGATTCTAGTTGTGCTCATACCTTGATTACAAACACTAATGAGCCTAGATCTATGAAAGAGGCCATAGGTATGGAAGATGCAGGTTCCTAGATTGAGGTCATGGATGATGAGATGGCTTCATTAGAGAAGAACAAAACTTGGGACCTAGTACCTTTGCCTAAAGGATGGAAACCTGTTGGAAGCAAATGGGTGTTTAAGAAGAAATTTTGTGCAGATGGCAGTGTTGAGAGGTACAAGGATAGATTGGTGGCAAAGGGGTATTCACAAGTGGAGGGAATTGATCATGGTGAAATATTATCTCTTGTTGCAAAGCTTACATCCATTAGATTTATGTTATCTCTAGCAGCATCGTATGATTTAGAGGTAGAACAGATGGATGCGAAGATAACTTTCCTTCATGGTGATTTGGGGGAAGAGATCTATATGTCATAGCCTGAGCACTATATTCAAAAAGGTAAAGAGTATTTGGTTTGCAGATTAAAGAAGTCTCTGTATGGTTTGAAATAATCTCCTAGGATGTGGTACCTTAAATTTGATGCCTTTGTGTTATCAATTAGTTTTCTGAGATCGAAATCAGATCATTGTGTTTATTTCAAAGTTGACAATGATCACCTTCTTATTATTGCATTATATGTTGATGATATGTTGTTGATTGGGAAGGGTATGGGTATGATTTCTGATTTGAAGTCTCAATTGTTAGCACAGCTTGAGATGAAATATCTAGAGGTAGCCAGGTATATTCTAGGTATGGAAATCAGTAGAGATAGGTCTAACAGAACACTTTGGTTAAGTCAGAGTAAGTATGTGAAGTCTGTGTTGGACAGGTTTAGCATGGGAGATTGCAGACCATTGTGTGTTCCATTTTCTATGGGAACAAATTTATTTGTGGATGATTATCCAAAATCTCCTAGTGAGGTGGAGGACATAAGCAAAGTACCTTATGTGAGTTTAGTTGGCAGCCTTATGTATGCTATGGTTTATACTAGACTAGACATTGCCCAAGCAGTGGGAGTCCTGAGTCGGTTTATGGTTAAACCTGGATGGGTATTGGGATGTAGTTAAGAGAGTGTTCAGATATTTGAAGGGTACATCAGAGTATTCCATATGCTATCATGGAAACTCTTCTAGAGCTCTACATTCAGTTTATATTCATGGGTTTGTGGATTCAGATTGGGTAGGTGACATTGACAGTAGGAGATCCACCAGTGCCTATGTGTTCACTATGTTTGGTGGTGCCATCAGTTGGATGAGTAAGCGACAACCTATGGTTGCTTTATCCATGACAGAAGAAGAGTACATGGCAGCTACTCATGCTTGTAAGGAAGCCATTTGGCTTAAGAGATAGTGTTTGGATGTTGGTGTTGATGCAGGATAGATTACAATTTGTTGTGATAGTTAGAGTGCTATTTGCCTTGTGAAGAATCCAACGTTCCATGCCAGAACCAAGCACATTGATGTGAATTTTCACTTTGTGAGAGATATGGTAGAGGATGGAAAGGTAAGTTTGGAGAAGGTAGATACAGTAAAGAATGTTGCAGATGCATTCACAAAACCTGTGGGCACAAAGAAGTTCAGATGGTGTTCAGAGTCTATGGGCCTCTCGATCTATAGCAATTAAATCATGTTATTTCCTTTGGCTCTTACAAGGTGGTTGAAAACTGGGAGAATGTTAGGAATTAGGTGTCTCAACCTTATATATTTCCTTACATTTGATATTTTCCAAATGTCGGCACTTTGGACAATGTGTAAGGTAATCATGATTGAAACGGTTATGACAGATTCCTATGATGGTCATTAATATTTGTAAGAGCTAATTGTGGAATTTTGAATGATGGGTGAAGATGTGAAAGACATGTGGCAACTAATCAGTTGAGTACTGTACACTCTTCTACAATTGTGGGGTTCCTATTTTCTCAGAGAATGGTAAAACCCTAATACGGTTTCCTTTGGAAGTTGCCCCAAAAAAGTGAAGCACATGATATAAGCATGTTTTAGGGTTGCAAATCTGAGAGAAGTTAGTGTATTTTTGGAATGTTTTTATGGACACCCAAGAAGAATGTCTGATTGGTTTTATTATCCCAGCTTCTCTGAGCTTTGTGATCTCTTGCTGCATCTTGGGGGCCAGCAAAGGATTGACTGGCCTCTGTTTCTGTCTAAAAGGCTTAATATCATTTTTTAATGGGATTTCATGCTGAAAGAGATCTTCCCTATAAGAATTAAGGTCTTCATAAGACCAAGAAAAAGCATGTTTGAACCTTTTCAGTAAATTAATCAAATTCATTCTTACATGAGGAGCCAACTTCTTTCTAATATATAAAATCTTAGGAGCACATTCTGATCCCAAATTTACCTCCTCAAACTCATCCAATTTGGCAATAGATTTCTGGCACATATGACTATCATTATTAGTAAACAATCCTTCCAATTGAATCAATCCTTTAGGGATTTCATTTGTCTGCAATTGTAAAATCACATTTCCAAATATGGTTCCTTTCCCATCAATAACCTCTATCAAATTATTGAAATCAATGACTTGACCTTCATAATTATCCACACAATGAATGAAAGTAAGAATATCTTCATCATTTTCAAAAATTGCCAATTACATACATTGTCAGGAATGGAAAGCCTAGTCTTTTTTCCACAATAGATACCCATGCTAGTGTTAAGTCATCATTTTTCAGGGCCAAATTAGCCAAAAATATGCCATGATATTCTTAGATCTTTCTATCAAATCAATGGAAAATGCATAAAAGAATTCAATATTGTCCCATACGACATGTTTATACTATTTTAGCCTATCATTTTTAGTAGCATATTTTGATCTAATTTGGGATATGGATAACTCTGAATCTCCAAAAACTCTTAACAACTTAATGCCATGCTTGATTGCTATTTCTAATCCCAACAACAATGCCTCATATTCAGCTGTATTATTTGTACATTGAAAGGACAGTAGAAATGAGTGCTTGAAAGTAATACCTAATGGGGAGACAAATAATACGCAAGCTCCTGAACCTTCTTTAGATCATGCTCCATCAAAATACAATTTCCACAGTCCATGCTACTGCAATTCCAACTCCTCTACTATGGGATTAGTATTTTTCAACTGTGGTTGAATCTTCTCAACCCTGAAATTATGCATATCTACATCCACAAAATACTTCAGTATGTTTGGATTAAATTTCTCTACTAGAAAAGGAGCCCTAGGCTCTCAAAATAACTTAACTTCATTTCCATTCATAGAAATGGTTGCAAAAGACAAATCCAATTGTACATGTCCTCCCACTGCTATAGCCCATTGTATTGATAGTAGCATTCCAAAATGGGGATGACTATCTACTACTACAATGTCCATTTTAAGAATAGTTTTAGGGAATGTGGCCAACTTGACCTCAATACCTTTCAAAGTCCCGATTACATGCACCTCTCTCTTTTCCATGGCATAACATCTACTAGTAGTAATGTCAAACTTCAATCCTAATTCTTTCATCACACTGTAGGGCATCACATTAGGAGTGACTTTTGAATTTATCATACAATTTTTCAACAACATATTATTTATAAGCAATGTTACATAAAAAGGATCAATATTATCTAGTTCTTGGATAACCACACTTTCTACAAAGACTAGGATTTCATCCTTTTCTTCTTGCTTCTCTCTTAATTCACAATTTAAACCAGTATTATCATGTATATCAGGCAAAGCAGATAGTAGTGAAAAAGAAGCTTCTCGATGCTCTTTGATTTTGACATCTCAACTAGAGGGACATATACCTTCATTTGGGACAAATCTTGTTTCATATCGAAAGTTAGGAAATTCATGACATTTTGAAAAGATGTTTTACCTCTACTCTCCTTCAAGTGTCTTGTTTTTTTTTCAATAGTAGGGGTAGCTTTATTTTCCTTAACCAGAGTGTCCTTTGGTTCATTATTTTCTACCTCTCTCCTTTTTGTTTCTTCCACATCATGTGTAGATTCTTCATTTATGACTTCTGTGATAGAAAGTGAACCAGGTTGGTTCCCACTTTGATCAACCTTTTTGTTTCTAAGCTGATATGAACTTCTTTCCTGTGTCATAGTAGCAATAGTAAGAAATCTTATCTCCTCATCATGAGGCATTCCAAGATGAACATGTTCTAATTTGGTGTTTCTATAATTTACTATGATAGGCACACTTTCTTCTAGCTCTTCCTCTGAACTTCCATTGTCATCTTCAATAGTAAATGCACACATATTTATTGTCGGTATTTTATCACTCTAGCTTTCTTGTGTTCTAGAATTTTCACGTGTTTCTACCATGCCTTGAGCTAATGCACATTGATAAGGGGAATGAGGCATATTACAAGCCATGCACCAGGGAGTGTTCTCTACATTATGTTCATTGTTGTTTTTCAATGGACCAGGGACCTCTTTATTCTTAGGATCAGTTTGTTCTTCTGACAAAGGTTTTCCATCTTTCCACTGGGTTTTATAAGGAAAATATTGTAGCCTATAAGGCTTAACTTGCCTTTGATACTATGGCCTATTATTTTGAAACCCCTTTTCATTCTTGTCTACCTTAGAAACAATATCTTTCACCACACTCACTAATGTATCCATTTTATCTTCTTCTTTGGGATTCTTATTTGACTGTGTTTTTTACTCTTTCCAGAGTCTACTATCATCCCGTTTGCCAAGTTTACCAGAAGCTCTTCTATTACTTTCTATGTTTATGGCCAACTTATATGCCTCTCTCATAGTCTAAGGATCTTTATCTCTAAGAAAATAAGTTGTCTTCCCATCTAAAGAATTACAGTAAGTGGTGAGGCATACATTTTCATCCAATCATAATACTTGGAACAACTTATAGAAAGCCTTTTGAAATCTAATGTTGAATTCGACAATGCCTTCATTTGCAAATTTTTTAAAATTGTTAAATTCATTCAACATGAAGCTAGAATTTATCTTGTCACCATACTATTCTTTGAAACTTTTAACAAAATCATCCCATTAGTAAATATTGTTATCAGGAAAGCCTCAGTACTAATCTCTCGCATCCTCAATCAAATACTGCACAAACAATTTCATCACAACATCCTCATCTCCAATATTAAAATCATTCATTGTATTTATGAAAAATTTTAGATGCTCCTCACCAGTTATAGTGTTATTTCCATTGAATTTGGGAATCTTATCTTTGATCTCATTAGGAATAGGGTTTGGTTGACCAGGGATACCATAAAAAAATAGTTTCCTATATCTTTCTAGATGAATAGGTCTTCTCTAAAAATTTGTACCAATATTGTGGCTACTATTACCAAGGCCTACATTTTGGTGACCAACATTTTTGTTAACTCCACTCCCTCCTAGTTGTGATGCAATTCCTTGAGTTGCACCACATCTCTGGGTATTAGTATTAACACTAGTATTCTAAATACTAGAAGTATTTACAAGCATAGTTTGAGTAACTACATTATTATCATTTGTTACATTGGTATGAATTGAAGAGCTCAAGAAAGCAATCTTTCTTTTCATCTCTATAGTAGCAACTTCTAATTCTACCTATTCCAACTGTCTCACAATATCATCTTTGGCCTTTCTAGCCCTCTCTAACTCCATATGAAGTGAGAATATATCCTGAGATATACCCTCTTCAATCTTAGGCTCAAAAATTTTAATTCCAACACATTTATGTTTTCCTTTATCAGCCTTTGTTTGTTTATCATTAGTTTCTAATATATCTAGTGTAGATGTTTGAGATTTGGGAGGCTTTTGACTCTCATAATTAATGACTTGCCTCAACACAGGGTCTGTATTTTGGGACTCATTTTTCTTAAGAAAGTGTTCTCTTTCTTGGCATTCTTTTCTCAGGGTATCTACATCTCCAAAATTTTCTTTATTCAAACCATGAAATCCTTCATTTGCACCTTGAGCTGCGAATTTTAATTTGGCAACTCGCTTCTTCAAATTTTCTCTTTCAGTGATGGCATTTATAATTTGTTCTTATCTAGCCTCATCATTTTTCTACTTGATAATTAGCAGTTCATATAATTCCCTTTTCAAAAGGTTATTATCTTTGAGCACTTCTTCAATATCAGAACTGGAAGAATCATATATATTCATCAGATTATCTCCATTTTGGTTTTCCACCCATTCATAAGGGATACCCAATGAACTTGGAAAGAAATTGCCCTTTTAATAGGATGATGTTTCCCCTTTTTCTTGAGATATATTCTTTGATACAGGGGTAAACATATCATCAAAATAACCCATGGTGTCAGATTCAAGATTCAAAGGTTCAGTAATTTATTTCTTAGGAATGGTACCTAATGGTTGACTTGGACCTACATATCTAGGCTTCCAAGAATTGTTGTTATAAGATTCTCCCCTCCTAGAATGATTTTTTCTAGAATTTTTAGAAACATCAATCTCTGATGTTTTTGATGTTTTTGATTAAGGTAACAATAGGTTTTGAAGGGGCCCTGAAACCCATTACAGTAAAGCAGAAAGATAGGCGAGAAGAAACAAAAAAGACAACAAGAAAGACAAAAATACAACAAGGTTTTGAACGGGCCCCGAATCTCTAATGTTGCTTGAGAGTGATTCTTTGTGTTTGTTTTTTCATTCCTCATCCTATTTAAAAATGAAATTTCACACACTTGATCTGCTAATGTTCCCCTTAGAAACACTATAACCAATTACTCAGAGTCGCCACCCAAAAGGCTTTGGGAATAAAATAATGAAATTTCACTTCAACAATGATATTAGAGGATATGACACAATGAAGTATAACACAACTTGTGATTTCAAAAACTAGATTTCAAGGAATTTATATATATATGAAATAGGAACCTCAAACTAACCTTTACACGCATTCCTTGAAAGTTCCCCAGTAGAGTCACCATTTTCTGTTAGTTCTTTTTCTTGCTGACTTATGAAATACTTTAAATGAGCTTGCTATATTTGTCCCAAACACTGATCAAGAAAGATACAGAAAGATAGAAATAGGGTTTTAAACCCCCTACACTTTGAGCTCCATAAAATTGGGTGGGAATACTCTTCTGACTCAAAACAATCAAATCACAAAATAGTTCTAGCAGATAAAAATGGAATTACAGAGATCAGTCTTTGCAACATTTATTTGATAGATTTTAACATAATGAGAAATATCAAATTCAATATGATAGTCACCTATTCCAATGGAAATCAAACCAGTGCTTTATCCTAGGGCATGGAGTCACTATGAATATTTATAACCAATTGTTGTGAATATGAACTTAAAACAACTATAGATCTGAAATGAAAATAGATACACCTTGCATATCAGCCTTCACACATATGATAAACTAATTCACCAGATTCAGTTGATACTCTGAACCATATTGAAATAACCCTCAGGTGATTTTGATCTTTCCTTGAAAGAACCCTAAGATAATTCCAAAATCTACGTAACAGACATATAAATTGAACATTCCTTGAGTATTCAATTTAAATAAAATTTAGAACATAGTAATGAAGACAAGTACTCATCATATGATTCAAAAATTATTAATGGATTACATTTGTATTCATATCAAAAGTAATTACATCCAATCATAAATCTTTCAAAATCCTACTCAAAATATATTGGTCTTAAACCAGATTTTATATAAAGTTCAAACTTGTACTCCCAAATGAAAAATGGCTATCATTTTCCCAGTAGTCTTGGAACCCTTTTATAACTAAGGATGCAACAAGCTACAGACTACATGGGAAAGATTTACAAAATCTTTGCAACAACTTTTACAGCTGATAGAAAAACAAAAATAAAATAGAACACGGGTGGCACAATGTATACGAAGTCTGGACAAAGTTTGTTGTTGCACTTGAAAATATCTTCCTTATCCTTCAGCTTCACTTCCCACCTGTTCACTTCCTTGGCAGTGGGCCAATCAAAAGTCTTTTCCTACTCCAGCTTGGTAACAGATTTTGTCCACCTAGCATCCATAGTTGTCTTGGCCTCGGCAACAAACTTTGTCATATTTGTTTCAACCTTAAAAAGTTTATCAATCAATTCATTATGATACTCTACATCAGTATCATTTTCCAAGCACTGTTTCATTTCCTCATCCTTGAATATTCCATCAAACTCTATTTTTCAATCTGATTTTGGTTTTAACACACCTGATTCATCATAAATCTTTGGAACTAATGGAGGGTACTTATTACTAAATAATTACAATTTGCTATCTACTAACCCAAGTTTTCCATTGAAGAAAGCATAAGTATCACTCACTTCATTAATCATCTCAATAGTGTCTATGATTTTATCAGGAAAATCATCATTGTATAACATTGTTGTCTTCAATTTGTCCATCACCCTATCTTTTCCTGAGAAAGATTTGAAAGTAGGCTTAAGAAATGTCATGGCTTTAGCAGCTATTCTCGGGGCTTCCTGTAGTGATCGATATAGTGTATACACTATTTCAGTCTTTTCCTTTAAAAAATCAATCTGATGTTGTAGTATAGGCAATATAATAGAAATGATATTATTATTTTGTCTCTGTGATCGCTCTTTAGATTGGCCTTCTACCAGTGTTGAGCCCTCTTTTGTCTCCATTGCAGCATCTATTTTATCTTTTGATACTTCCTAGGGGCTGCATTTTTCTTGTTTTCCTCCAACTCTTCCTTTAATTTTGCTATTTTATCTTCCAAGGTGTGGTTATGAACGATAATTTATTCATGTTTCTTTGCCAAAGCCATCATTTGACCAAAAGTTGTCTCATATCTTTTTGAAAAATCCTTTGTTTTTGCTAAGTTCATGAAAGATATCTGATTCATGAGCTGTGCAATCTCAATATCACTAGTATTATGTAAATTCCAAATAATTCTATCAACTCTTTTTTCCTCCCTTATGGTCATAACAAAAGGCTTGTGTGTAGCAGGGGCCAAGGACCAAATGGCTAAAGTCTTAGACTTAGGATCAAGTCCTAATCCTTTCAACACCTCATCTATTTCAATCTTTGTTTTCATCATAGGGTTTTCTTGCCTTCTAATCTGATTAACAATGAAAGTGGATTGTAAGTCCCAGTCAGGCATTAACAAAACCCCACTATTCTATACCAACATTCTAGCCTACTCCACAGTAATCAATTCACTGTCAAGATCATATTCCTGGAGTGTCTTCACAATTTTCTCATTCTTTTCTTCTTGTCCCTCACCCGTGATCAAGATTTTCTTCAAATCCTTTTGATTCAATTTGATTAGGAAGCTTTTGAATTCTTCAGATTTTATGAATTCATCATCTTTGATGAATTCATTGGTCATCATTACTCTCTCATCAGCTTCTCCAAATAGTATCATTTGGTTATCTCTGTGACCTTCATCTTGCGGCTCTTTCTGCATTTGCCTTTTCATTTTTCTGAAGTATTTTCCATGCTCTGTTATCATAGCTTTGGCCATGCTTTTTCTATCATGCACCATCTTGTGCTCTATTTTCTTCTTTTTCTTGGGTGTCTCTCTAGTGGAAATAGCCTCCTCTTCTTTTTGATGTTGTTCTTCCTATTGTTCCAAATGTTCCTGATCATGTAATGGAACACCAAGAGGAGACCCCTGGGATTGTACATCTTCAACACTGAACTGTGGTATTTGTGCCATCAATGTATTATATGATTTTAGCATCTCTTCCATTCTCTGCAAGTACAGGAGGTCAGGGAAAAAACCATAAAATGTTTTGTTTGATTCCTTCTATTCTGCTTCCACCCTTAGAAGGTCTTTCCATTTTCTTCATCTCTCTTGAACCTCAATTTTATCCAACTTATTCCTCACAGTATCCTCATCATCCAATGACTCATGATCTCCGATTTTTTGCCAGGGTGTCATAGAATTCAATTCTATCTTTATAAATTGTTCTGGATCACATAACCTAACAACTATTGTAGACATTCTATATTGCTTTATAAAATCATTGATCAAATCAAAAACTCTCTTCCCAATAGAGAAATAAAAACCCACCCATAACCTAGGGATAAAAGTACCCTTTTTATGTCCATCTAAAAAATCTTTATCCACTGAAGTGATTTTCCAAATAAATTCTAAAAATGAAACCCTAAGAGGAACAAATTTAGGAAGAATGTGAGGTGGCTATGAATAACCATATACCCTCATGACAATAATTTGGTCAAAGAAGAAAAATTCACCCCAGTTATGAGTAATTGGCCAATTTTGAACAAATTGCCAAGGTCTTAAAATCCTTCTAACCTCAATTGGTAACCTCTCCCTATTTTCTCCCAATAAATCAAAGATCAGATCCACAATCCAATTACAGAAACATACAAAATATGAGCTTATAGAAGAGCTATCCAGAACTTGGGTGCACCTTTGGATTGGCATAATGACACCATATTTTGAATCAAACAATTCCAGCTCTTTATCCATGGACTCCCTACTATAATAGAGAATGATAAACATTAAATGTGAGTAATGTTTAAAATTTGATAGAGGGGCATCTGACTGTACTTCCACTAATGCATCATGTATAGCATTAACTATGTATCCCACATAATCATAATCTGTATTGACCTCTAGGTGCTGGATATTTATGGCCATCATGAGCACATCCTAGGGTATAGTAGAATCTCCATCAAAACCTAATAATCTAGTTAGGCCATACACTGTGCATTTTACATAATGGTGGAAGCGGGACAGGTCAAAAGGTGGTTGAACATTATCTGGGATTATCACCAGATTTCTACCTACCCTGGGCATCAATTTGGGCATCTCATACTTCTTGGTCAATTTTCCCTCTTTTTGAAATCTACATGTATCTTTTCCAAGTCAATTTCTGTGCATAATGCACCAGTGATTCCAAAGACTTCTGCTACTGATCTTCTGTCTATGGATACTAGGGTCTCTTTGTTTCTCTTCCTAATTACCCTAGGTACTGGGCAATAATTCTTAGCTAGTTCCTTTATAAGGCTTATATTAATATAGACACTAGGCACAATTAATTTTGCCATATTTAATTCCCAAGAATTACAAATAGGAACTAATTTAACCCTATTATTCTAGAAATAATGGAAAAGAGTGTTACCAAAGAAATTGGGAGTAACAGGATTTCTACATTGGCACCATCTATCCTTCCATTCATCCCAATTGGCACTGTTTGTATTTAACGTTCCAGGCAACAACTCAGCAAATTATTCCCTATATTTCTTCATAGTAACTTTCTTCTTCTCAGACCCCTATGAGGCTGGACTGGTAGTAGCTTGACTCATCTTCTCTCTTAGAATGCAATCTCAAGAAATGAGCTCTGTTGTTTTCTCTAAAATTATCAAAGGCAGAAACCAGATTTATACAGAAAACAAGCTCAATCATTCAAATTTATAGCCATCAAATTAGTTTCTTGTCTACTTAAATGCAAATTATCACACTTGCACTGTCACACAATCATCTTTCTGAAACTAATGCTGCCATTAATTCACACTTCTTCATCCAAGCTGGAACAAAGTACATACTTTTTACCTTTTTGCATTCATAAACCCAGAATGATCCACTTGTTAAGTTTTCTCTCACTCGTTGTATGAGACCTATATTCAAAAATGTCCTTGCAAGTGAGTGATAAGACCCTTCTTTACAAATAGTCACGCGCGCATGCGGTCTCTCTTTGTCTTCATTTGTTTATCTCACGACTGAGCGATGACCTAAATAGAAACTTGAACATTTACTAATCCCACACTCGCTATCCCTTTATTAGTTACATTTACATCTATGCAAGTGAGCAGTGGCATACTTCCTTTCATCAGTCATAAGCTCGATGCTTAACATTTCACTTTCTTCAAACCCACGTGAGTGAGCGAGTACAAATCCATTGCTCAAGATTTTCCTGGTCGTGCACTCGCTAGCCTCTAGCTCATCATGTTTAAATATGAGCGAGTGAGCGATGATTAGAACTCATCATGAATTATTTCCTCTCGCACACTCACGGTGCCCTTTTGATTTGCTCTTTTACCTTTGCGAGTGAGTGATGATCCATTTCTTACAATATCTTTTAACCCATCACTCACTCACATTGCCAAATACATCAACCCAACATTATCAATGAGTGAGTGATGATCTATATTACCCATAGTCATGTACAATCTTTCAATAGTTCATCAATCTGTACTCGCTAACCCTTTTTGACCTGACTTTGTTCATTAGCGACTAAGCGACAACTTGCCCTTTTTACTTCATCACACAGTCGCATGCTCCTAAACTTAAATAGAAAATTACTGATGAGTGAATGATGACAAACTTGATCTTTTAGTCGTGCACTCGCTCACCTGAGAACCCTAAAAGCTTCCAACCTAACTGAGTGATAAAAATCATTCAATCATTAAAGTATATTGCATCGCCTACTTGCACAGCAAAAACACATTAGTCAAAACCTTTGCGAGTGAGTGATACTTTAAAACTTTGAATTCCTCACGCACTCACGTAGAAAAATACATGAACCAAAACCTTCAGCGAGTGAACAACTAACTTGAATTCATAATGCTCGCTCAGTCGTGGACTTAAAAGCTCATAACATAAAATAACTGTGATTGTGTAGTATGCTAAAACTAACCACTCCCTTTCTCGTTGAGCCCAAAAATGATAACTTAATACCTCTGTGATTGAGTGATAAAAAACAAACCTCATAACATCATGCAGTCACTGACAAAGTATTTGACTTCTTAAATAAACCGCGATTGCATGATGAACCTTTTGACCACCATATCGCTCACTGGCATAAAAAACTTACCTAACTCCAGCATGACTGTGATTGCACGATGACAAACCAAATAATGACTCACTCAGTTGTAGACTCAAAAGATCACTTAAAATGAATAGTGTGACTATACGATTAAGCTTAAAAGAAGACAAACCAAAAAATTAGCTAATTTTGAGCCTGTTTCACATGAAAAGACATATATTTGAACCCAATAGAGTCGACATTCTGTTAGCGTTTTCCCTGACCTTGTCAAAGAAAAGGCTAATTAACAAGGATCAAACAATCCTCCTACACTTCAAGCTCAAAGGCTTAGGCAGGTGTACCTATTAGATTCACTTATTTTAGTGAATCATGGGATGGATTCCTTCCCATCACACTACTGCAATTGTTCATGTTAGATACAGGTCAAATTCCTTCCCAAGAAGGTGTTTGTTTATGGGATGGATTCCTTCCCATAACAAACAAGATATTTGAAGAAAGATCCTTAGAGCTACTGCAATTGTTAGATGTTTTAAGCTCCTTCTTGGCACATTGCGATGATCTCCTTTGGGGGATGTTTTTAAATTTTTGTTTTTTCCCTCATTTTGCTAGCAGCCTCGTCTCCATACTCTGCACAAGTTTCTTTCCATCTAATGTGCAAGTCCAAAGACAACTGCCAATTGCATTTGTTGAAAGTTTCAAACATAACATTTGAAAAAAATTGCATAGCCTCCCATATCTAATGACTTGCGCAGCCTTATCTAGGTATTGCGCAGGCTTTACCTTTGTTGACAACTTCTATTTGTATTGGCTTTTGTCTAAAAACAAAAATCTTCTTTTACACTTAGCGTGGGGTCTCCTTTTCATTCATTCTTTGCCAATTTTAAACAATGCACAACCTTCTAAGATGTTAAAAACGTTGTAAGATTTGATTTTACATTCCTCATATTGCATTGGTTTGAAAATTGTAAAACACCTCCCTCTCAAACTACACAGCTCCAAGGAAAACTTTAGCAAAGGTAACAGAGTTTTTTTGTACTTCTGCCAATATGCTTTGGCTTTAATATTTTGAAATATTTTAAAACATATTCCATCATGCGTTGGTCTTCTAATGGAAATGCACTACCTTCTAATGAGATTGTGCAGAATTTTTGGCATTTGCATCAGACTCTAAAATGCAACACCCTCATGGTTTTGAGATTTCCACATTTGTATAAATTCCAACGCTATACAAAGCAAGCACTACATCTTTGATTGGATCACATCAATACTTGAATCCCATGATATTTGTTGATCCAATCAAATGATAAAATTTCTTAAAACTACCTAGCTCCTATGGAAAACTTGGAAAGAAAAACCTCCTCTTGAGCCCAGTCATCAGCAAGCTCAACTTTTAGCATATTTGACCATTAGAAACTCAATTTTCAACTATTTCAGCACAATGTTCAAAATGCATAAACTACCTTCATAACTGCCCTTAAAAACTGACTAAATTGCATCAAGGGACATTGACACTTGGCAAAATGATTCACTCATCTATAAAGAGCATGCACACAAAATGAATTCATCTGATTCAACTTCACACTTGAGATATGAATGATCAAACATGGTCATTCTGACAATTCTGAGAAACTATGCAGATGCAAATGTAAAAAGAGCATAAATCGCATTTGGATTGGCTTTTGCAAAAATAGAAATCTGTGCTTTGAGGCCCATCCCATGATCCTAGCAGTAGATTTGGATACAAGGAGAATAGAGAAACAACCCTTATCTCAAAAAAATCATCCGATACCAAGCTACCATCCTCAACAAATGATTATTCTGTGAACTTTATTCTGTATAACACTGCAAATCTGCATAAAATGCCTTTAGTTTTGACTGAGAAAACTAACTAGATGGATTGGTACAAGTCTGAAAATATTCAAAGAAATTCATTTCTAGGTTTATAATGCATTGGTACTTTCAATTATCCAGGGAAAATCAACTAGGTACAACTTGGAAGACCTCAAAGTAGGCTACTTCAAAATTCTACATTTGACATTTAGGAAACCAGAATAAAATGCCAATGAAAAGGCCTTGGTAAATTATGCAAACAAACTCACAGGGGTCTAAAAATAGACATGGAGGTTCACTTTCATGCCTAAAACATCTTGGAACACTCCATAATGTAATGTCTATCCAACTGGTCAGAGATGCAAATCTCTAAAGTAGGTCACTTAGTGAGAACTAGAATATGTGCAATATGCAGATTTGGGTAAATGCCTCAAAATGGCTATCTCCAAAACATGTCAAAACTTAAATCTGAGAGCTGAAACCTATTCCATTTGTCCAATTTTAGGTGGTAAACACATATCCCAAGCGCATTCTCATAAAAACAATAGGCCTCTTTCTTGCATGTATTCAAAGCCAACTTTCTCCACAAGCTTTTAGGGAAATTTTTACTTAGTAACTCCAAATTTCTCCAAAATTTGAGAGTACTAACAGTGACTCTATCTGGCGATGCGTGTCCCATATGGGCATGCAGAGAACTTAGAATCATTGGTACAAATGACCATTCAAAAACAAATCAAATTCTTCTCTTCTCTCTTTTCTAAAAAACTGGGAATCCTTATTAAAAGAAAACACACCACACGACTGAAAAGAAAGTGACTGAACAAATATATACATTATTTAAAAAATCCTCAAGCCCCTTCTCAAATGAAATCATCACTTGCCTCTATCAAAGATCTAATTTTCTTCTTGGCATACAAATATCAAAATGAAAGTGTAGTTGTACAACTGCTGCTCAAACTCATAAGGAATCATAAAAATGAAGACTACCTTATTTGCAATTCCTTTCATGCCTTTAGAAATTCTTCCATCAGAGTCAGCATAACCAAAAGTATGAAACTCTTTCTTCACATCAGAAAATGTCAGAAAATATGAATCATGACAATGAGGAAATGCATCATCATAAGAAACATCAAACTCCACTTGCATTACCCATTCATTAGCCAACTGATCCATAAAGAATCTAAATGACCCATACTCACATAAGTCATGAATACCAAAATCTGGAAAAACTTTAAAATGGAAAGACATATTAGCATGTTCCTCAAAACATGGATTGGAAACCTCTCCCACTTTCAAATTACCCACATGGTCACAAGAATCCAGCTGATCAACATCATAGTCCTGATCATTATATGGAACAATGGACTCATCAAATGCAACTTCACTCTCACAATCACTTTTAGCCCGGGAAGAGACACAATCTAATTTCTTGCTGCATATTGACACATTTTTAACATTAAAATCAGAATAAACCAAATCTGGAAACTCCATGCATTCCTCAAAAAATGGATTAACAACACCGTGTTTTTCTCCCACATGAACATGGTAACAAAGAGATGGTTGATCTGTATCAATATCCTCATCAAATGCATCATTAATAGAAACTTTGAAGACATTAGTACCCCTGCTATCATAATCACTGTCGTAATCACTTTCAACATATGATTCCAAATCAGAGATATCATTATAAGTAGATTCAACACCTCTATCATTAGGAAAAGAAGTGGATAAAAAATTCATAATACCTTCTTCAACCGGAGGAGATGGGGAAAGACACCAATCATCGTCAAGTTTTTGATCATGTGTAGGATCTTCATTACACAAACAATTCATATCCTGAAGCAGATAATCATTAAATGAAGGGATTTCAACAACACACTCATCTAATGTAAGTTCTGTTTAAGTTATGATTTAGAGTATTTGATCATGTGTATAGATGGAAGCAATGTTTTACTAAATAAATAAACTTGGAATCTCTTAGCAAGAATTTTATGTCTTTGTGTGTTTTTGGAATTCTTATGAACTAGATTTGTAAGGCATTTCTGGTTTGTCATCTACAAGGTGGATTGTGACATTATTCCTTAGTTTCCTTCAAGGAAGGAGTAAATATCTTTGGACAATTTTTGGGAATATCAAGGATATGTGGATCTGATGATCATGTATTTGTGATGAAATAGGTAAATTTTAAGGCATTTTACTAGTTTCAAATATACTTTGTGAATCTTTGTGAATGTTAGTTCAATTTGACTCTGTACTTGATGGATTAGGCACTGGTTTTATACCAAAATTATAGAAAAATCATTTTAATCAACATTTACTTCTCTTCTTTAAGAGTTGTGAATGATTGTCTGTGAATGAATCTTTAAATGAGCTTTCTCTATTTGTCCCAAACACTAATTAATAAAGATACAGAAAGATAGAAACACGGTTTTAAACCCCCTACACTTTGAGCTCCATAAACTCAGGTGGGAATACCCTTATGACTCAAAACAATCAAATCACAAAATAGTTCTAGCAGATAAAAATGGGATTACAGAGATCAATCTCTGCCACATTTATTTGACAAATTTTAACATAATGAAAAAGATAAAATTCAATATGATAGTCACCTATTCCAATGGAAATCAGACCAGTGCTTTATCCTAGGACAGGGAGTCACTATGAATATTTATAACAAATTGCTGTGAATATGAACTTAAAACAACTACAGATCTAAAATGAAAATAGATACACCTTGCATATCAACCTTCACACATATGATAAACTAATTCATCAGATTCATTTGATACTCTGAACCTTGCTGAAATAACCCTAAGGTGATTTTGATCTTTCCTTGACAATTCCAAAATCTGCCTAACAGAGATATAAATTGAACATTCCTTGAGTATTCAATTTAAATAAAATTCAGAATATAGTAATGAAGACAAGTACTCATCATATGATTTAGAAATTATTGATGGATTCTATTTGTATTCATATCAAAAGTAATTACATCCAATCATAAATCTTTCAAAACCCTACTCAAAATATATTGGTCTTAAACCAAAGTTTTTATACAATTCAAACTTGTACTCCCAAATGAAAAATGGCTATCCTTTTCCCAGTAGTCTTGGAATCTTTTATAACTAAGGATGCAACAAGAAACAAACTACATGGGAAAGATTTACAAAATGTTTACAACAACTTTTACAACTGATAGAATAACAAAAATAAAAAAGAACACAAGTGGCACAATGTATGCAAAGTCTGAACAAAGTTTGTTGTTGTACTTGAAACTATCTTCCTTATCCTTTCAGCTTCACTTCCCACCTATTCTCTTCCTTGGTGGTGGGCCAATCAAAAGTATTTTCCTTCTCCAACTTGGTAACAACTTCTGTCCACTTGGTGTCCATAGTTGTTCTAGCCTCGGCAACAAACTTTGTCACATCTGTTTCAACCTTAAAAAGTTTATCAATCAATTTATTACAATACTCTGCATTAGTATCCTTCTCCAAGTGTTGTTTCATTTCCTCATCCTTGAATATAACATCAAACTCTACTTTCCAATCTGATTGTGGTTTTAACATACCTGATTCATTATAAATCTTTGGAACTAATGGAGGGCACTTATTACCATATAATTGCAATTTGTTATCTATTAATACAACTTTGCAATTGAAGAAAGCATAAGTATCATTCACTTCATTAATAATCTCAATAGTGTATGTGATTTTATTAGGAAAATCATCACTGTATAACATTGTTGTCTTCAATTTTTTCCATCAGCCTATCATTTCCTGACCAAGTTTTGAAAGTAGGCTCCAAAAATATCATGGCTATAGCAGCTGTTCTCGAGGCTTCCTGTAGTGATCCATATAGTGTATACACTATTTCAGTCTTTTCCTTTAAAAAATCAATCTGATGTTGTAGTATAGGCAATATAATAGACATGACATTATTTTTTTGTCTCTGTGATAGCTCTTTAGATTGGCCTTCTGCCAGTGCTGAATTGTCTTTTGTCACCAGTGAAACATCTATTTTAACTTATGATACTTCCTGGGGGACTACATTTTTCTTGTTTTCCTCCAACTCTTCCTTTAATTTTTCTATTTGCTCTTCTAGGGTGTGGTTATGAACCACAACTTCTTCATGTTTCTTGGCCAGAGCCATCATTTGACCAAAAGTTGTCTCATATCTTTTTGACAAATCCTCTGTGTTTTCTAAGTTCATGAAAGATACCCAAGTCATGAGCTAGGAAATCTCAGTATCAATGGTATTTTTAAAATTCCAAACCATTCTATCAGCTCTTTTTTCCTCCCTTATGGTCATAACCAAAGGATTTTGTGTAGTAGGGGCAAAGGACAAAATGGCTAAAGTCTTAGACTTAGGATTAAATCCTGATCCTTTCAATACCTCATCTTTTTCAATCTATGTTTTCATCAGAGGGTTTTCTTTCCTTCTAATCTAATCAATAATGAAAGTGGACTGTAAGTCCCAGTCAGGCATTAAAAAAACCCCACTATTCTATACCAACAATCTGGCCTGCTTCACAGTAATCAATTCACTCTCAGGATCATAATTTTGGAGTGTCTTTGCAATTTCCTCATTCTTTTCTTCATGTCCCTCACCTATGATCAAGCTTTGCTTCAAATTCTTTTTCTTTAATTTGATTAGGAATCTTTTGAATTATTCAAATTTTATGAATTCATTGGCCATCATCACTCTCTCATCGGCTTCTCCAAATAGTATCATTTGGTTATCTCCATGACCTTCATCTTGCGACTCTTTCTACATTTTCCTTTTCAATTTTTTGAAGTATTTTCCATGCTCTATTATCATAGCTTTGGCCATGATTTTTCTATCATGCACCATCTTATGCTCTGTTTTCTAGTTTTTCTTGGGTGGTTCTCTAGTGGAAGTAGCCTCTTCACCAGATCCTCTTCTTCCTGATGTTGTTCTTCATGTTGTTCCAAATGTTCTTGATCATGTAATGCAACAGCAAGAGGAGACCCCTGGGATTGTGCATCTTTAGCACTGAACTGAGGTATTTGTGCCATCAATGTATCATATGATTTTAGTATCTCTTCCATTCTCTGTAAGTATGGGATGTCAGGGAAGAAACTAGAAAATGTTTTTTCTGATTCCTTCCATTCTGCTTTTTCCCTTAGAAGGTCTTTCCAGTTTCTTCTTCTCTCTTGAACCTCAATTTTATCCAACTTATTCCTCACAATATCCTCATCATCCAATGGCTCATGATCTCTAATTTTTTACCAGGGTGTCATAGACTTCAATGCTATCTTTATAAATTGTTCTGGATCACAGAACCTAACAACTATTGTAGACATTCTATATTGCTTTAGAAAATCATTGATCAAATCAAAAACTCTCTTCCCAATAGAGAAATCAAAACCCACCCATAACCTAGGGATAAAAGTACCCTTTTTATGTCCATCTAAAAAATCTTTATCCACCTAGGTGATTTTCCAAATAAATTCTACAAATGCAACCCTAAGATGAACAAATTTAGGAATAATGTGAGGTGGCTGTGAACAACCATATACCCTCATGACAGTAATTTGGTCAAAGAAGAGAAAGTCACCCCAGTTATGAGTAATTGGCCAATTTTGAACAAATTGCCAATGTCTTAAAATCCTTCTAACCTTAATTGGTAATCTCTCCCTATTTTCTCCCAATAAATCAAAGATCGAATCCACAATCCAATTACAAAAACATACAAAAGATGAATTTACAGAAGAGCTATCCCAAACCTGTGTCCACGTTTGGATTGGCATAATGACACCATATTCTGAATCAAAATTTTTTGGCTCTTTATCCATGGACTCCATGTTATAATAGAGAATCATAAACATTAAATTTGAGTAATGTTTAAAAGTTAGTATAGGGGCATCTGACTATATTTCCTCCAATGCAACATGTATAGCCTCAACTATGTATACCACATAATCATAATCTATATTGACCTCTGGGTGTTGGATATTCATGGCCATCATGAGCATGTCCTGGGGCACAATAGAATCTCCATCAAAACCTAATACTCTGGTTAGGCCATACACTATGCATTTCACATAATGGTGGAAGAGGGACAGGTTAAAAGGTAGCTGAACATTATCTGGGATTATCACCAAATGTCTATCTACCCTAGGCATGAATTTGGGCATCTCATACTTTTTGATCAATTTTTCCCTCTTTTTAAAATCTGTCTGTATCTTTTCCAAGTCAATTTCCATGCATAATGCACCAGTGATTCCAAAGACTTCTGCTACTGATCTTCTGTCTATGGATACTAGGGTCTCTTTGTTTTTATTCCTAATTACCCAAGCTACTAGGCAATAATTCCTAGCTAGTTCCTTTATAAGGCTTATATTAATATAGACATCTGGCACAATTAATTTTTCCATATGTAATTCCCAAGGATTACAAATAGGAAATGCTTTAACCCTATTATTCTAGAAATAATGGAAAAGAGTGTTACCAGAGAAATTGGGAGTAACAAGATTTCTGTACTAGCACCATCTATCCTTCCATTCATCCCAATTGGCACTATTTGTATTTAACATTCCAGGCAACAACTCAACAAATTCTTCCATGTATTTCTTCATTGTAACTTTCTTCTTCTCAGACCCCTATGAGGGTGCATTGGTAGTAGCTTGACTCATCTTCTCTCTCAGAATGAAATCTCAAGAAATGAGCTTTGTTGTTTTCTCATAAATTCTCAAAGGCAAAAACAAGAGTTGTACAGAAAACAAGCTCAATCATTCAAATTTATAGCCATCAAATCAACGTCTTGTCCACTTGAATGCAAATTCTCACACTTGCAGTGTCACACAATAATCTTTCTGAAACTAATGTTGCCATTAATTCACACTCCTTCATCCTTGCTGGAATAGAGTATGCACTTTTTACCTTTTTGCATTCATAAACCAGGAATTATCCACTTGTCAAGTTGTCGCTCACTCACTATATGAGACCTGTATTAAAAAATGTCCTTTCGAGTGAGTGACAAGACCCTTCTTGACAAATAGTCGCACACTCGTGGTCTCTCTTTGTCTGGATTTGTTTCTCTCACGAGTGGGCGATGATCTAAATAGCAACTTGATCATTTAATAATCACACACTCGCTATCATTTTATTAGTTACATTTACATCTATGTGAGTGAGTGGTGGCATACTTCCCTTTTATTAGTCACAAGCTCATTGTTTAACAATTCACTTTCTTCAAACCTGCATGAGTGAGGAGTACAAATCCATTGCTTAATATTTTCTTGGTTGCGTAGTCGCTAGCCTCTAGCTCATCATGTTTGAATATGAGCGAGTGAGCGATGATTAGAACTGATCATAAATTATTTCCTCTCGCACACTCGTGATGCCCTTTTGATCTGCTCTTTTACCTTTGTGAGTGAGCAATGATCCATTTCTTATAGCCTCTTTTAACCTGTCGCTCACTTGCATTTCCAAATACATCAACCCAGCATTATCAATGAGTGAGTGATGATCTATATTACCCATATTCGTGTACTCACGCATTGAAATTCTTTATGAGAGAACCCTCTGCGAGTGAGGGAGTAGCTTCAACAATCTTTCATTAGTTCATCAATTGCATACTCACTGACCCTTTTTGACCTGGCTTTGTTCATTAGTGATTGAGCACCAACTTGCCCTTTTTACTTCATTGCACACTCGCATGCTCCAAAACTTAAAAAACAAATCACCAATGAGTGGATGATGATAAACTTGATCTTTTAGTCATGCACTCACTCAGGTCAAAACCCTAAAATATTCTAGCGTGACTAAGCAATAAGAACCATTCAATCATTAAAATATACTGCATTTCCTACTCGCACAACAAAAAAAACATTAGTCAAAACCTTTGCGGGTGAGTGATACTTTAAAACTTTGACTTCCTCACGCACTCACGCAGAAAAATACATGAACCAAAACCTTTGGTGAGTGAATGAATGACTTGACTTCATAATGCTCACTTAGTCATATACTTAAAAGCTCATGACATAAAACAACCGTGATTACGCAATATGCTAAAACTAACCGCTCACTTTGTTGCGGAGCCTAAAAATGACAACTTAAGACCTTCGTGATTGAGCGATAAACAAAAAACCTCATAACATCACGCAGTCACTAACAAAAGATTTGAATTCTTAAAAAAACTATGATTGCATGATGAACCTTTTGACCACCATATCACTCACTTGCATAACAAATTTACCTAACTCCAACATGACCTTGATTGCGTGATGACAAACCAAACAATGACTCACTTAGTCGCGGACTCAAAAGATCACTTCAAATGAATAGTGTGACTGTGTGATTAAGATTAAAACAAGACATACCAAAAACTTAGCTAATTTTGAACCTGTTTAAGAAGAAAAGACATAAATTTGAACCAAGATACGTGGGAACAAGGAAAAAGTTTGAAATTTGAAAATTTTCAATATACAGTGCTAACAGGACCTTCCTCTAGATGTTGCATATGCAGGGTGTTCTGACGGTTATCTTGCATAGATGCTCCAGTATCCCTTTCCACAATTCACTGTACCTGATGAGGCCATTCCTCATATAGAGGAACCCTTAGATTATGATCTTGTCAAGGATCATCCTATCAGAGGTAGAGGAGGAGCTCAGAGAGAGAGGGGAGCTGGGAGAGATGGTGAGGGATGAGACGGGAGATGTCCTCCTCCTCCAAACAGAGGACATGTTCTGGATGACAATGATGATGGTGGAGATGATAGGGGTGGCAGAGCTGTGGGTGGTAGTGGTGGTGCTATTGGTAGCAGAGAGGGTCATTGGACTCATTTTAGATTTGTTGCTCCACAGAGAGATCCTGGGCCATTACTTACCAGAGAGCAGTAAAGACAGAGGTAGTGGGATGCCCAGTAGGAGAGGCCATAGGATAGGCCCTTAGGACATGACACAGGTAGAGGCTCTGGCCGAGATGGAGATGCTCTATCACAGTGTGAGTGTAAGCAGGAGAAGCTCAGGGAATGGATTACTACATTAGAGGCCTTGCTTACAGATAGGGATACACAACTTGAGCACCTTAGAGTAGAGAAAGATAGGCAAGGTGATATGCTTAGAGTGGAGAGAGATGCGTAGGCTTGGATAGCCACGCACCAGGGATAGAGAGAAACCTATTATTTTTCTTTATACTATGCTGCAGTGCCAGAGGGTCAGAGAGCACTATCATTTTCATGTGTTTCTCAATAGTCAGAGGGAGCTATGCCTCCTCCTCCCTTTGTTCCACCTCCTCCTCCTCTTCTAGATTAGGAAGAGGGTGGGAGTCAGACATGATGGATTAGATTACATCATATTTTTGAGATTACCTTGTATATCTTGATCCACCTGAGATCATTCTTTTGTACTATGCAATTATACATGTACATCTAACTTATACTGCTATTATGATACTCTTTTTGTAGACAGTTTCCACAGTTTTGATCATTTTCCATGATTTGATATATATATCTAATGCAACTGTTCCTAATTCTGATACATTCATAGGTTCTCTTTGCTTTGATAGATGTTTATATTTGATGCACATGTGATTATTTTTATCTTGGTCTCTTGATGATTTAGATTAGATATGTGATGACATCATTTATTCTCATTATATATATTACTGATATGAATGTATTTCAAATGATATGAAGTGAATATGTAAATTAATGTTTTTGAAATTTTCTTTATGCAAATACATGTATGGATAGACTTAGGATGTAAAATTAATGCAATGCTTGAATGCTTTGTTTTTGTCTTTTTCTCTTGCTCTTTTATGAATGCAAAATGTATGCTATGGCTGTGCAACATCATGGATATCAGCAATATTTGATTATGTGATTAACTTGGATTATAAAATGAAAAATAGAAATGATTTTGAGCTCAAGTCCTTATGATTTTCTTTCTTCTTCTCCTCATTAAAAATAAATCATGCAATCTCTAAAATGCATCTATATGTAGACTCTTTAGGACTGTCACTGATTTTGCAGATATTGTTGCACTGTTATCATCATTGGGCAGTTGTTTGTAACAGACATTATTGAAATACTACAACTATCACTAACACCCACTAGTATCATGAAAGTATGAATACTATGTGTATTGGATAAAATATCAAAAATAAACTTAGGCATCAAGGCATAAAATCCATGATGAAAATTTAGTTATCTCCTTTTAATGTTTAGGTTCAGGTTCTATTCAAGTGTAATGTAAGATATGAGACCTGTAATGACCTAGAAAATTCATATCCTTGGGTACATCATGTAGCATACACCTTAGTGAGAATCTGATTTAGAAAATAGACAAGGAAATTGTTTCAACCTCATCGTAGTTTACACATAACAAAGATCAAGATATATGTGGCTATCCACTCATTTTGATATCTCTTACCGTAAACATCCAAGTTAGGTGAAATTTATAGGATCATTCAAAACATTCACCATACGCAGAAAACCAAGAAAAAATTATGACCCATGTCCTTGTGACTCTTTGTCTTTGAATAGACACCATGGAGTAACTCGGAAGACATAACAATCACCAATTGAGAATCAATCAAAGAAAATATATAACCACTTAGATGCCCCCTAGTACGGAACATCAAAGTATTATAAACAAACCAAGATCAAACTATGTGTTTAAGTAGTATTGAGAAATACTAGTGATTCATTTTTCAAGTGCAGTACAAAATCATCAATCAAAATTTGGAATGTAAGCAATATGTTTTCTTGTCTAATTGCATGTGAAAGTAATCTTGTCAGTAATTGCAATCCATGTAATGTCTTAGAAACATTGTGTAAAGTGTTAAAAAAACACTAGTTCGTTTTAAGTTCCTGGATGTCAAGTGTTGAGAAACATGAGTCTGATGTTTGTTACCATGTTGGAGAGGTGAATCATCCTAGACAAGATGCTTAGGACAACCTAGCAGACGTGAACTAACCAAGCTAGCAACTATACCCCCAATGTAGAATGACTATTCCTAAGACACAAATGCAAACAAATCCCAAGCAAGGATAGGATATTTGTAAGGAATTAGAGTCACCAAATAGCATGGGTGTAGGGATGAAGGTGTAGTATCGTCAGTGCATTGATGTATAAAGCACAGAGTTTGAATGATGCATGTTTGCAAGGTTTTCACCACTCGACAAAGCTTCTTTTTTGTTACCAAGATGCTCGTTTGCCAGGTTTTCATCAAGGAACTTTTCTCTTTTTCATATATATATATATATATATATATTTTTTTTTTTCTTTTTTTTTTCTTTTTTTTTAATGTTTTTGCAGTATCAAGGCGCCTTTTTGCCAAGTTTTCACCAAGGATACCTTTTTGTCAAGACTTTTTCCGCTATTTTGGAATTTCTTCAAGATCAATTTTCTGATTTTTTTTGTATTTTCTCATATTTTTATTGCATAGGCTCTACTAGCCAGACATCAAGCATAGAACCACTTCAAATGTAGAGTATTAATGGGATCTAGGAGAACATCTCCCTCAGGAGTAGCTAGCTGATAAGCTCCAGTGTGAAAAGTTGCAGTAATGACATAGGGTCCTAGCCAGTTTGCTTCAAACTTTCCTTTTTATTCTCTGTTAGACTGGTTCTTAGGATTCTCTTTCAGAATGAGATCCCCCACTTGAAAGTGTCATGGTTTGACCTTTTTATTGTACCCTTTTGACATGCATTTTTGGTACACTTTCAGATGATCGAATGTGCTCATCAAGTACGTCTAAAGAATTTACCCTATCAAATGTGGTATTGTTCATCAGTAACAAGACCTTGGAGAGATACCCATAAAGATGGGATTTCCACCTCAATAGGTATTACTTCTTATGTGTCGTAGATTAGGGAAAATGGTGTGGCTCCTGTTGGTGTTCTAATGCTTGTTTTGTAGGCCCAAAGTGTCGAATTTAATTGTAAATGCTAGTCCCTGCCAGACTTACTCAAAGTTCTTGTGTAGGATGTTGAGAATATTCTTGTTAGATGCCTTAGCCTATGCATTACCTTGAGGATAATAGATGGAGAAAAAATGTTTGGTAATGTGAAACTCTGTGCAAAGGTCTTTGATGTCTTGGTTTTTAAATTAGCCCCCATTGTCTATTACAATTGAAGAGGGTATCCCATATCTACAAATAATGTAGTTCAAGATGAACATAGCCAGCTATTTGCCAGTGGCTTTGATTAGCAGCATGGCTTTGACCCACTTTTTGAAATACTCAGTGATTTTAATGATGTATTTGTGTCCACTTGAAGAATTAGGATATATTTTTCCAACTAAATCAAAGGCCCATTGCTGAAATAGCCAATGTGTTATGAATGGTATGAGTTCTCTGGCAGGAGCATGGATAAGATTTCCATGTGTTTGGCATTTATGAAATGTCTTTGAAAATTGAAAAGAATCTTTTTCCATCATGGGCCAATAATAGCCTACTCTGAGGAGTTTCTTAGCTACTGAAAAGCCATTTGAGTGTGATCCACATACACCTTCCTGGACCTCTTTTAATGCATGATCTGAATCTTCATGTTCTAAAAATCTAGGAAGTCTACCGTTGAGACTTCATCTATATAAGTTATTAGTAATGAGGAAATAACATGATTCTATCCTAATTAAGGCTCTTTTTTCATTTTGGGATAGATCATTGGGAATAGTTTGGTCAGTTACGTAAGCAATAATTTTAGCATACCAAGATTGGTCTTGGGAATTTAAAGCACAAATTACTTGGTATTCAGATGTAACAAAGGATGGGTAGGATAATTCTTCCACTAGGAAGTCATAGAGGAATTGATGTTCCTCCAATTGTAACATGGATGCCAGTGTAGCCATAGCATCTGCAGCTTTATTCTCTGTTCTAGGTACTTGCTAGAATGTGATGAAGACAAAGTACTTTAAGTCATTAACCAATTTCTTGTAGGGAATCAAATTCTCATCTTTGGTCTGATAATCTCTATTTAATTGATTTTTAATGAGCTAGGAGTCACCATACACATGTAACTCTATAATCTTCCATTCCATAGCAAGTTTAAGACCATTTACCAATGCTTCATGTTCAAAAATGTTATTTGTGCATGGAAACATCAATTTGTAGGATTTAGATATTTTTTAGCCTTGAGGAGTGATGAATAGAACCCCTACTATAGATCCTTGTTGCGTTAAAGAACCATCAAAGTACATCTTCCATAGATGTTTAGTTAGATGCATTATTGTTTCATCAGGAAACTCAATTCTCAAAGGTTCATCATCTTGGAGTGGCGAATCAGCTAATTGATCGGCGAGGACTTGTTCTTTAATAGCCCTTCTATCCACATACTCAATGTCAAATTCACTCAGGATCAGGACCCACTTTTCTAGACGTCCTATTAATTATGTCTTTCTTAGGAGGTACTTCAAAGGATCTATCTTTGCAATGAGCCTTAGTGTATGTGATAGCATATAATGTCTCAATTTCCGTGATGTGAAGAAAACTGCTAAGCAAGATTTTTTAATTATGTTGTAATTGATTTCATAAGTTACTAGTGTTTTACTGATATAGTAGATTTCTCTTTCCTTTTTAGATTCATCCTCTTGTGATAGCAATAACCCTAATGATGTATCCATAGCTGAAATATATAGGAGTAATGGATTTCCATGAATGGGTGTCATAAGAATAGGAGTATCCAGGTACATTTTTTATTCTTTGAAGTTATTTTCACAATGTTCATCCCATTTGAAGGTGACACCTTTATGTAGCAATTTGGTAAAGGGTTGTGCTCTATTCACAAGTTGTGACATAAACCTCCTGATTGAATGGAGTCTCCCTTGTAATGTCCTCATTTGACTAATGTTGCATGGAAGATTAATTTCTAGTATAGATTTGACCTTTTCAGGGTCTACCTATTTTCCTTTTGCTAAAACAATAAACCCTAAAATTTTTCCTGATTGGACCCCAAAGGCACATTTCTTTGGATTGAGCTTGAGTTGAAATTGATCCATACAATCCAATATCTTTCTCAAGTCATCAATGTGAGTAGTCCTTTCTTTTGATTTAGCTAAGGTATCATCCACATAATCCTCCATGTTTTTATGCATCATATCGTGGATTATAGTAGTCATAGCTCTTTGGTATGTAGCACCTGCATTCTTTAACCCAAAAGGCATAAGATTCTAGCAAAAGGTTCCCCATGTGCATGTGAATGTGGTTTTCTCTTGATCTTCAGGAGCAATTTTAATCTAGTTATAGTCTGAGAAACCATCCATTAATGAGTATAGTTGATAGCCTATTGTTAGATCTATGATCATATCAATGTTTGGTAGTGGAAAATCATCTTTAGGAAATGCTTTTTTTAAGTCTCTAAAGTTTGTACAAGTCCAGATAGATTTATCTGATTTAGATACTGGGACCACATTAGAAATCCATCCTGCGTAAGCGATGGCTCTGATGAACCCAACTTTCAATAATTTTTATAGCTCTACTTTTACTAGTAATGTAACATGAGGATGCATCTTTCTTAGTTTTTGTTTCATAGGTTTGATCCCAAGAGCTATAAATAAATGGTGCATTATTAATTTAGGATCTAATCCAGGAATATCTATGTAAGACCATGTTGATCTTTTTCTCCTTTAGGAGCTCAGTGACTTGTATCTTCTCCTCATCTGAAAAAGCTAGGTGAATAATTTGAGGAACTTCAGCTATGCCCAAGTTAACTGGTTGTGTTGGTTCTATCAAAACTGAAGATCTTTCTTGAAAGTGCTCAGGGAGGATATCAAGAATCTCATCTTTTGGCACCTCTAGGAGGTTTTCACCATCAGATACATCTTTTGTTTTTACAATCTGACACTGCCACATTGTGGTTTTCACCATCAGTTCTTTTCTTCTTTTTATTTTTCAATTTGTGACTGAGAAACTTGATATCCTCCTTTGACATGTTCACACTCCTTGCATTGGTGGAAGAAGGGTAAGGTTCACAAGCATTTAGGTAGAAAGCCAAAGTATAGTCACTAGGGAAGTCTAGGATAGGAATAGGATTTGTATTAGTCCAATCAATTAGGTCTGGATTTATTAAAGGAAAGGAGTTAGATTTTGGGAATGATAGTATCACGTCAGCATCAAGACCATTAACTGACATGACATGTTTAGTTAAGTCTATCTCTTCAATGTTTAAATCAATAAGAGACAGATCACCATTATCAAAGTCATTGTTAGTTGTATGTGGACCGAACTCTAGTGACTCATTAGTGGAACATTCTTCTTCATCTCTTTGTAGAAGGAGGCTCCTAGCTTGTAGCCTCTGAATTTATTTCAGACCTAGGAAAATACCAGTTTCTTCACCAATGAGTTGGGGAATGGATAACTACCCTACTTTAAGAACATCAAAAATGTTAGGAGAAATGTTAGAACTCTCTATGTGTTCTGATGGAGCTGCAAACATGTGAATCACATCTATTTGAATGTCCTTTATGGAAACAGATAGATCATCCCACTCATAATCATGAGAATCTATTATTTTGTCATCATATCTATTTAAGAATTCAGCAATAGTTACCTGATGAAATCTATTAGCCCCTTGTAGATCAAAGCGTGGTAAATCTAGGACATCTGTGATTGTTACTAACTGCCACCAATTAGGATGTGAATTATGTGGTTGGGGTGTGTCTGTTAGGGATTTTTCTTGTATGAACCACAGTGCTTGAAATGACTACTTGAACACCATGCCTTCTAATACTAATTCGGAGATAAGAAAAGCCTAATTGCTAAGGACTGGATAAGGTCCTTCTTCATTTTTGAGCTCCACATATACTCAGGCAGGTTTTACCTTTTATGATTTTTGTTTACACAGTATGTATTAATGTGGACACTGATTT
>MU228469.1:645424-667764 GCA_018584345.1 Thuja plicata | reverse complement strand
CTATCCTCTCATATACATACATCTGCATCAAATCCTTATCACAGTGTTTTGCTCTCTGAAATCATCTATGAAACTTAGTCCTCTCCTTGAAAGGAACTCATAAATAATTAGACAAACTACCTTGTAGCAGGTGTATTTTAGATGCCTTACAGGTGAAACACACTAGAGCACAAACAAAATGCAAAGAGACAAGATAATATGAAAGAGAAAAAACCACACTATATTCTATTACTGTATTCTGCTTCAACATATCTAGACAAGAAGCTTTCATAAATATACAAAGATACAAAAGTATAACTTACAATAAGATTTCCACATGACCAATAGGGACCTGCTCTGGGCAATGGAAAGGAACCCTTAACAACTACCACTCTCTTACTATATATAGGTTTTTTGACCATCTTGGAATTCCTTAAGGATGCAACAAGCTTCGGATGATCAAAGAAAACCTAACCCTAAAGATACAAGAGAGACAAAAAAGAGAGAGAAGAAGCGGTGACAAGACCCAGTCAAACAGATATTATCAGATATTTCTTGTTCTTCTCTTGATCTGGTGACTGCAATCAGATTTGTAGATGGTAGCTGGTAGAATTTATGTTGAGTCCGGATAGCTGTGCTTGCCTACTCACCTACATCCTCCTTTTACAATAACTATTCCACTTGTTTTGAATGGTGCAGTGCCAAGATTACTTCCACTACAAGCTTCCTTTTCTTGGGTGTAGTCATAACTTCCCAAGCTTTCACTTCATCATACTATGACCACTTGAAGTCTTGAACACTCTATACCTGCACCCTTGTCTGTCCCATCTAGCATCAAAGATGACCTTGACATCAGGTAGGAACCTGTTAATGTTAGTCTCTGCTTTAAAGGCTTCATCCAATACTTTATTGAATCCATCTATATCAACATCTGCTCCTTGCACTTGTGAAATCTCAGCCATAACTCTGCTCATTTACAGCACTCTGACTCTCTTTCTTATTACCAATATTGAAACAAATCTATTTCAGATATCAGCTGACCGACCTGTGCACACTTTACTGAAATTTATAATTCTCTGATTAACCTTGGAAATACTGCAAACCGAGAAAAATGACTGACCTCTTCTGCAAACTGAACAACCTAGGCTCTGTACATGGTGAACATGGTGAAAGCACCATCAAGTCCTTTGATAAATTTTTCTCTAACAGTTCATCGGTTCTGTCAACATTGCTACTACATTTTCACTTTTGAAAAGATCCTTGCGAGTGAGCGACACATCCTTTTTATTTCTCGTTGCATACTTGCAATCCACTCTTACTCCACTTTTTACCTTCTGCGATTGAGCGATGCGATGTTTTTGGACCTCATTTCATGTCTATCGCATACTCGCGACATTTTTATACTTTTCTTTTTGACTCATGCAAGTGAGCGATGCCTTCCTCACTGACAGCTTGTCGCACATTTGCGAGCTAACCTTTCACAACACCTGAGTCTCAGCAACTAAGTGACATTCACCTTTTCACTACATACTCTGTCTAGTTGCATACTCACCATCTTAATATTCCTTCTTTCATCTTATGCGCAAGTAGGCGATGACATCTATTTTCTGCTTAGTCACCAACTCGCGAGCTATTTTCTTTTCATCTGAACTGACCGGCGAGTGCGCGATATCCTTCCTTTTTCCTCATCGCATAGTCACGAGTTGTTTATCCTTCACCTTTATGGATTGGTGATTGAGCGACGACCTTCCCCTTTTAACTCATCGCATAGTCGCGAGCTGACATTTCATCATCTGAAAACATCAGCGAGTGAGCGAGGCATTGAACGGTCCTTTAGTTGCTGAATGTTTTCTTTCTGTTTTGAGACTGCGCGACAATCCTTTTATATCCATCCACCTTATGACACATGTCATGCAACCATTGGTTCCTTCATTGAATAACAGAGAACTGAAACATTTATCATGTTCTAGCGACATCCCGACTGAGCATCACTGTAAACCACAGACGGTTAGTCGCGGAGTCTTGATTGAAATCTCTTAACCGCTGTTTATTCTGGAGACTACACGACTGAAGGCATGACATAACTGTTAACTGTGGCATGATCTAGCGATAACATGACAAGAAGCAATCGCAAAGTTAGAAGACATCTTCTTAACTGTTAAAAACTTCACGAGATCACCCGACTGAGCAGTGGGTCCCATCTTCATTAGGCTTATAACATGGCTATTCTGCGACTACTCGACATGAAAGGAATCGCTAAGTCTTAGAACACTAAAGGAATATTCCGAACCATTAAGAGACTACGTGACACAAGGAAAATGCAAAGTCGGGGAGACACAAGGAATATTCGGTCGGGGTCTCGCGACAAGGTGATTCAAATTAAAGCACATGCCATTAGTGAATGGAAAAAGGTAACTGCAAAATAGAACATGCCATTACCTAGGGTTTAAATTTCATCGTTTAATCACTTAGCAGCTTAAGGGTTTTTAGGGTTTTCACAAATTTAGCAAGGTTTAGAATTGAAAACCTGAAAACTTGACAGAGGACAGCCAAATTGAACAAGAAGGCTGAAATTGACATGCCAGAAGCACAGAGAGCAAGACAAGGAACCAAGAAAGCTGCAAAAATAGGAAATAGCACCAACAGTGGCTCTGACTGAGGATGGTTAAATGCAAGTTTATACCGAGAACCACAGATCTCTGGAGTAGCAGACCACCCCAAAAATGTCAAAAAGCAGAATTTGCCTTTTCTCTTTCTCTTCTCAACTTCTCAAAAACTTTCTCTCAAAACCTTTCTCTCTTCAAAAATAGGGAAACCTCCAACTGAAAGAAAACACACAACTGAAAGGAAAGCAATTGTACAATATGCATATTATCTACAAGAGGCGCAAAACCCCAAAACTGAGATCAATTCTTACCTCTGTCATACATCTGATTTTCATCTCCATATATCGGAGGTAAACTGAAGCTCTTTCTGTCATGTTCCTGATCAACAATACTGCCACTTTGTTCTAACTCTTCACATGATAGAAAATCTGAATATTCCTCATAGGAGCTTGGATAAACATTAAGCAGATTTTCATCATAAAAATTTTGTGGCATACACATGTCACATTCGTTAGATAAGAACATGCTTAAATATCCATGACATTGATCATCTTTCAGCTGTAAACCACAACTGACAAACTCACCATTCAAATGAAAGGGGGGACTTTCAATATCCATCATACTACTTGGACAAGCATCATTAATTTCATTCTCATCCATCATTTGCATCTCAAAAGAAAACATACCTTGATGTTTATGCAAAACTTCAGAGGCCTTATCATTTGAAAAAAGATCATAAAACTTAGGAGATTCATCATATATAACATGATAAATCATCTCAGGATATGGAGCAACAATCTCAACATCAAAAATAGGAGCATCTTGCATCTCATCATCATTAAACAAGCTCAAAGAAAAGTGGTGGGTGGGAGGGAAAATACTAGCACATTGAGTGTTTTCTATTGAATCTTGAGCCACTGATTGACCACTATCAAATAGTTCAAAGGAGGACTTAGAATCAAAACAAGATTCAAAATCCACACTATTCTCTAAATCAGTACTCAACTCCATATCTGGATTTTCCACATCTGCTGAATCTGAAACCACACTGAAAATATCATCATCTGATAAGTCAAACTGAATTTTATTATAGCCTAATGAAGAAGGAATGCAAGAAGAAATAGTATCACATATGTCAAAATCAGAATGTACTGATTCATTTTCCTTTTCAAAATCAATATGTGTTGAACATGAAAGTTCAAAGGTTCTATTTCCTGAATATCGGAGATACCCAAAAGATAAAATCTCTGCAACTTGTTCACTGCGAAGGGAACAACATTCATCTTCTTCATTTATCTCTTTACTATCTTCTTGCATGATGCTACAAATTTCTTCTTTGTTAGAGTCTTGTAGTGAAACCTCTGAAATCATATCTTCTTGTGTAATGACTTCACTGCAAACACTCATGTCTGCATCATAACTATTATCTTGCTGGCTACATATATATTTTTCATCTTCTTGTTGTTCATAAATCTTCATACCAATATCATCATCAGCAATATATTCACCAACAGTAGATTCTTCATCATCCCTAAGTATATACTCATCTTCATCACTTTGAACATCACTAAATATAGATTCACTGTCAGATTTATCATTAACATCTTCAACAATCTCAGACTTTTCAGATTCATCATCATTTATTGCTATTTGGTTCAGCAATTCCAATTTATATCGGTCAATCTTGATTTGAGCTTGTCTACCGGCCTCTTCTCTTTTCATTTGCTTTCTAATGACCGATAGTTTCTTGATAAGTTCCTCCTCCAGATTCTCTATATCCTGATCTGAATCTGACATAGATTCTTCATCATAGGACATAGCATAGGAAACACTATTGTCATCTGTGTTACCATATTGTTTAATAAAACATTCTTCCATTTCTGCCATAGATCCTATTGAATCATGAGGTAAATCCTTAAACCACTCCCTAGCATCATCGACTAGAGATATTACAAAATGTTTCATCAATGCATCCTCATGTGAAATGTTATAACTGTCTACCAAATCAGAAAAATTTTCTAAATGTTTCTCAGCTGACTGTTCACCTAAACCAGCAAACTTTGGCAAACACTCCCTTACCTTTGATGGGATATGATTTGGGTATCCAGGGATACCCTCAAAACTGATTTCCCCAAACAAATTATTTCCCCTCCAATCACAAGAATATGACATCTTAACAGTTGAAAAGATTACAAACTGCCTGTCTTCAAATACATATTTCCCTCAAATTTTGCAAAAATGCAAGTAAAACTTGAAATATGTAAACCTCTCTTTTCACACCTTTATCCTTTTTTCTTTAGTGCTGCAATCACTTGATAAGGAAAATTATAAAAACTTGTGAAAATATCTGGATGTATGAAGAAGTTGTTGCAAACATGTGATTTGAGAACACCTCAAAATCAGCTTCAAAATTTCATAGAGCCGCCAATTTGTTGCAGAGAATAATATTTGCAACTGGCTAAGATCTTTTTTTCCTTTAGCTCTGACTTCTTTAAATCAGCAATCTCATACACCATAACATAGAGTTTTTATGATTCCTCTAATCGTAAGAGTCCAAAAATCTTCTGTCACTGTTGCTGCAAGTCCACCTTCTTTTTTGTAGTCTTTCTTCAATGTGCACACTGATGCAAATCAGAGCTTAGAGTCACCACTCACTATTAGTGAGATTATTTTGATACTATCTTGGAGAAACTTGCAATTTTCAGACACTTTTCAGCAAACAAAAAACATATTTGACTCTTTTTATAAAACATAAGGAATATATCCTTTCTTTTTTGTAACACATGACTCTATGACCAGACTCAACTGCAACTGGTTTGATAAATTAACAAGATACTGCACCAGAGAATCCAGGAAATAAACTCTTTTACTTCCCCAGTAGAGTCACCAATTTGTTAGGGATTTTTCTTGTATGAACCACAGTGCTTGAAATGACTACTTGAACACCATGCCTTCTAATACTGATTCGGAGACAAGAAAAGCCTAATTGCTAAGGACTGGATAAGGTCCTTCTTCATTTTTGAGCTCCACATATACTCAGGTAGGTTTTACCTTTTATGATTGTTGTTTACACAGTATGTATTAATGTGGACACTGATTTGCTATGTACCTTTGTTAAACCAACTGATAAATCACCTTGCAAATGACCAAGCATAATCAGATACAAGATTTAACCATACAAACCATGGTTGTAAATATAGCAAAAACCAGTGATGCAAGGATTTTCATCCTTCTTCCTTTTGATGTAAGAGGGATAACCTAATGATTCACTCTCTAAGGAATCACTAAAATGGACACTGTCCTACTGACATAGGTCCTTACTGAGTTTAGTTCATTTGTTCTTAGTAACAAAAGTATTTTGATTAAATGATTTTTGATATTGGATGAGCAACATACTGCAAACTATACTCTAGACCGGTGCCTATCCCTTGGGAAAAGAGTCAATGAAAACATGAATCAACAGAGATAAAATAAAAGAGATACTGTAGAGTGCCTTACAAACTACATGTGGCTGAGATAGAGTGCCTTACAAACTATCCTCTCATATACATACATCTACATCAAATCCTTATCACAGTGTTCTGCTCTCTGAAATCATCTATGAAACTTAGTCCTCTCCTTGAAAGGAACTCATAAATAATTAGGAAAACTACCTTGTAGCAGGTGTATTTCAGATGCCTTACAGGTGAAACATACTAGAGCACAAACAGAATGCAAAGAGAAAAGATAATATGAAAGAGGGAAAACCACACTGTATTCTATTACTGTATTCTGCTTTAACATATCCAGACAAGAAGCTTTCATAAATATACAAAGATACAAAAGTATAACTTACAATAAGATTTCCACATGATCAATAGGGACCTGCTCTGGGCAGAGGAAAGGAACCCTTAACAAATACCACTCTCTTACTATATATAGGTTTTTTGACCATCTTAGAATTCCTTAAGGATGCAACAAGCTTTGGATGATCAAAGAAAACCTAACCCTAAAGATACAAGAGAGACAAAAAGGAGAGAGAAGCAGTGACAAGACCCAGTCAAACAGATATTATCAGATACTTCTTGTTCTTCTCCTGATCTGGCGACTGCAATCAAATTTGTAGATGGTAGCTGGTAGAATTTATGTTGAGTTTGAATAGTTGTGCTTGCCTACTCACCTACATCCTCCTTTTACAATAACTGTTCCACTTATTTTGAACAGTGCAGTGCCAAGATTACTTCCACTACAAGCTTCCTTTTCTTGGGTGTAGTCATAACTTCCCAAGGTTTCACTTCATCATCCTATGACCACTTGAAGTCTTGAACACTCTATACCTACACCCTTGTCTATCCCATTTAGCATCAAAGATGACCTTGACATCAGGTAGGAACCTGTTAATGTCAGTCTGTGCTTTAAAGGCTTCATCCAATACTTTATTGAATCCATCTATATCAACATCTGCTCCTTGCACTTGTGAAATCTTAGCCATAACTCTACTCATTTACAACACTCTGACTCTCTTTCTTATTACCGATATTGAAACAAATCTATTTCAGATATTAGCTGACTGACCTGTGCACACTTTTCTAAAATTTATAATTCTCTGATCAACCTTGGAAATACTACAAACTGAGAAAAATGACTGACCTCTTCTGCAAACTGAACAACTTGGGCTCTAGACACGGTGAACATGGTGAAAGCACCATCAACTCCTTTGATAAATTCTTCTCTAACAGTTCATCAGTTCTGTCAACATTGCTGCTACATTTTCACTTTTGAAAAGATCCTTGCGAGTGAGCGACACATCCTTTTTATTTCTCATCGCATACTCGCCATCCATTCTTACTCCACTTTTTACCTTCTGCGATTGAGTGATGTGATGTTTTTGGACCTCATTTCATGTCTATCACATACTCATGGCATTTTTATACTTTGATTTTTGACTCATGCAAGTGAGTGATGCCTTCATGACTGACATCTCATCGCACACTCAGGAGCTAACCTTTCACAGCACCTGAGTCTCAGCGACTAAGCAACATTCACCTTTTCACTACATACTCTGTCTGGTCGCATACTCGCCATCTTAATATTCCTTCTTTCATCTTATGTGCGGGTAGGCGATGACATCTATTTTTTGCTTAGTCGCCAACTCGGGAGCTATTTTCTTTTCATCTGAACTAACCGGCAAGTGTGCGATATCCTTCCTTTTTCCTTGTCGCATAGTCACGAGCTATTTATCCTTCACCTTTATGGATTGGCGACTGAGCGATGACCTTCCCATTTTAACTCATCGCATAGTCGCGAGCTGACATTTCATCATCTGAAAACATCAGCGAGTGAGCGAGGCATTGAACGGTCCTTTAGTCGCTGAATGTTTTCTTTCTGTTTCGAGACTGTGCGACAATCCTTTTATATCCATCCACCTTATGAAACATGTCATGCAGCCATTGGTTCCTTCATTGCATAATGGAGAACTGAAACATTTATCCTATTCTAGCGACATCCCGACTGAGCATCACTGTAAACCACAGATGGTTAGTCGCGGAGTCTTGATTGAAATCTCTTAACTGCTATTTATTCTGGAGACTATGCGACTGAATGCATGACATAAATGTTAACTGTGGCATGATCTGGCGATAACGCGACAAGAAGCAATCGCAAAGTTGAAAGACATTTTCTTAACTGTTAAAAACTTCACGAGATCACCCGACTGAGCAGTGGGTCCCATCTTCATTAGGCTTATAACATGGCTATTCTGTGACTACCCGACATGAAAGGAATCGCTAAGTCTTAGAACACTAAAGGAATATTCTGAACCATTAAGAGACTACGTGACACAAGGAAAATGTGAAGTTGGGGAGACACAAGGAATATTCAGCCGGGGTCTCGTGATAAGGCAATTCAAATTAAAGCACATGCCATTAGTGAATGGAAAAAGGTAATTGCAAAATAGAACACGCCATGACCTAGGGTTTAAATTTCATCGTTTAATCACTTAGCAGCTTAAGGGTTTTCACAAATTTAGCAAGGTTTAGACTTGAAAACCTGAAAACTTGACAGAGGATAGCCAAATTGAACAAGAAGGCTGAAATTGACATGCCAGAAGCATAGAGAGAAAGACAAGGAACCAAGAAAGCTGCAAAAATAGGAAATAGCACCAACAATGTCTTCAGTAGTTTTTCTTATCAATGGAACCTCTGGAGTGTCTTCTGTTGTTTCCTCCACCTTTTGATTAGTAGCTTGTGTTAATAAAGGGGTATGAGTGTCTTGTGGTGTTTCAAAGCTACGTACATATCTTTCTCCTTGATATTTGTGATACTCTATACCAATATGTAAAATATCTCATAGTTCCATTGTTCTAGTTCTGTTTCATCTTCTTCATCACTTCTTTCATCAAATATTGGACCATCCTGTGAAGTAGGGTCTTCAAATTTATTATTGAAACCTAGACCTATTTTATCTTTCGTATCCCTGAATTCCATGTGTATAGGTTCAATAAGTCCTTTTCCTTTGTCCTTGAAAGCTCATTTTCCTTTATATCCCATTTTTTTGAGAAGATCATATCCTTTACCATACTTCTCTGGGGATATTTCTGCATGTTTTACCTCATTTTCCTTTGGTTTGCCCTAGTAAAGTGAGGCCAAGACTGCTTGTTCTTCAATGTCATCCCCTTGAGAGGTAGATGCTTTAACCATACCCATTTCTTTGTGAATTTATGGATTTTTAGATATAGTGGGTGTGAAATATGGGGAAGGTTTCCCATAGGATCTTTGGTGACATCGGAAGTTCTATCAATGATGGGGTCATGTCTAGCTTGTATTCTCCCATACTAGTTTCTTCAATTTTTAAGGTCTTGCCAAAGCTCTTCATGACCATGCCTTTGGTATTCTTAGATACAATTTATTTTGGAACTTCCTTGTTATGAGGACCATACTATTTTCTTTAACATTTTTTCAAGTATACCTGGCATCTATAAGAATTGTCACTTCCACCCCATTATGTGGGAATTTGATACACTGGTGGTAAGTAGATGGCACTGCTTGCATAATAGTATGTTGTAATCCAAGGGTAGATCTAGAACTTGACATATCACATTTATTTCAATTGGTCCTATTCTGATTGGTAGAACAATGAGAACTTTAGAGGACTTTCTTCTTCATCATAAGCTTTGATAGCGATTTTCTTTCTTTAATCAATGGTCTGTTCTAAGAGACCCAGCTTCCTGATTAGATTGAGAGTACAAATGTTCAACCCTGTGCCTCCATCTATCAATACATGTCTAATATGGGATCTATGAATTAGGAATTGAATATGAAGGGGTTGATTATGTGGATGTGTCAATGATTTATCATTTTCTTCTAAAAAAGAGAGGCAATGCAGTGTTGAGATATGATTAACCATTGCTTGGAATTTGTCTGCATCAATGTCCTTTGGCACATTTGCTGCATGCAGGGCTTGCTCAAGAATTTCCCTATGCACTGAGGAGATTTTAAGTAACTCAAAGATTTAAAATTGAGTAGAGGTTTGTTGTAATTGATCTACCAAGTTATAGTTTAATGCAGGAATAGTAACTGCTTGTCTTGTTGCCCCTGGTTTAGGAATAGTGACAATAGGTACCTTGGAAGTTGTTGCTGGTTTTGATCAGGAATTAGGTCCTCTAATTGTGACTTGTGTTTGACTTCAGGTTACTACATTTGATTGGGAAGATGTGTCTTGAACACCTTTAATAGTGACCACATTAATTGATTCAATTTTAATGTGTATCATGTTGATCACATTATCATTATTAGAGTAGGTGTAGTTCACTTTATTTCCTTTTCTTTTAGATGCTTCCCCTTTCTCATAATTAGGGAATGGCTTGTTAAATGTCGTATGGTCTTCATTAGTGGTGTACCCTTCCACTTTGATCTTGCCTCCTTCAATAAGGTCTTGTATAAGATGTTTGAGTTTAAGACAATTATTATTCTTGTGTCCCTTGGTTTTGTGGAAGACACAATAAGAATTGTCATCCCACCATCTTGGTTTGACTTCTGGTTCCCATGTTTTTGAATTCGGGATCGTGAGAAATTTTTTGTCCAAGAGTGTCTTTAAAATGGTCTCATTGGGTTCTCCCAAAGGAGTGAATGTTCTTTAAGGTTTGGAAGTCCATGGTCGACCCTTGTTGTTCCCATTGTTTGCTTTAGGTGTGGAGGTTGTTACCTTGGCATCTTTACTTTCTTGCATGCTATTCATCAGATTGAACACTGCTGGTTTAGGATTAGCATTAGACGCATCTACCACTCCATCATTAACAACATTCTTGTTTTGTTTCCACTATTTAGGCTTATTGTTGGAGTTAGTAGATTTTCTTTCACTTTGGAGAGTGATTTCTCCCTTTTAACAATGGCTTCTTCAATACAGATGGCATTTTTGATCATCCTATCAAAGCTAGGGGAATCTTGCATTTGCAACACATAGTTCAACTCAGGTATCATGTTATTAACAAAGATTTCCATCTTTTTTTATTTGGGAATAGCTCTTGAATATCTTGCAAATATTTTCCTCCATGTTTGTAGAAAGTGTGTAAAGGATTCGCCGGTTCTTTGCTTTGTGTTACATGAATACATCATGGTTACATCATGTTGTATATTGTAGGAGTAATGTTGGATAAACTATTAAATTAACTCCTCAAAATATTTTACCTTAGGTGTGAGTTTTGAGAACCACTCCATAGCATTTCCACCTAGGTTTCCCAAAAATAGCCTCATTAGGTATGTAGGTTCATGCATGTACTCTATGATTAGAGCACAAAACTCTCTTACATGGTCATGTGGGTCAGTCTCTCCCGTATACTTGTCATATTTTGGCCTTGCCATGTTGCAAGGAAATGGAACCATGATAATAATCTTGTCAAAAGGAAATGGACAAATGGAGTCCAAAGAGTATTTTATCTTGGGTTTAGCCATCTCTTGTTTGAGATTTGCAAGTTCAGTTTGCATTAAGGGTAGTTGTTTGGCAAGAATAGAGATAGGAGTTGATACCTCCTTTTCCTTTAGTTTTTCCACATCATAATCTTTAGGTAATTTTACTCTAGTGGATGCTAGGTGGAGAAAGTATTTCTCTTTGTCTTCACCAAATATCTTTTCCAATGTTCTTTGGAATTTCTTACTTTGTTTGAGTCTATTGTACTCTTGTTCGGGAAGGTCTCCATCACTTTCTGAATCAAACAAAGGGTTTTCAATGTGTGGTTCTTCTTCTCCACCACTAGAATCATCTTGATCTTGTTGGTCTTGCTCATGGTTATATGCTTCAAAGGCATTAGCCCATTCATTCCTGGCAGCATCCATTTCTGGTGGAGGTGAGTTTGTGTCAAATAGAGGATTGCGAGATGTCTCTCCTTTCTGAAAATGTAGAAATTTAGGAGGTACTTATGATTCATCAGAAAAATACTTGTTGCATCTTGTGTTAACCATGAATTTGTTTCTCAACTATGTCCAAAGTTTCCCAATAGTGTCAAGTAGAGTCTCAAATGGTCCAAGTGAGTGTGTCTAGGTAGAAGTGTTGTTTGTGTTTTGATGGAGGTAAATGATTCTATCGTCAAAGGGTTAGAATTCCCAAATAGTGAGGTGGGAATCATGTTGTTTTGAAAAGTGAATAGACCAGACATATTGAGACTAATTATGAGAGACTGACATGACATGCAAGGTAGACGTCTGAAAAAGTATTGAAACAGCGACAAAGAGACTAAAAAATGGTAAATGGACCAGAATAAAGAGCCAAAAGGGTATCCAATTTTCTTAAAGTTTTCTGAGAAAAAAATATGCACATGCCCATTTTCCTAGATGCAAGAAACTACATGCAAGCCAGGAAATACAGGATGCGATCCTCTGATGAAATAAATGTGAGCTAGGAAATACAAGATGCGACCTTTCTCCCTAGATACGATATAATGTTGACCAGATGTGATTCAAGATACCAGATGCGATTTTGCACAACCTAATGCGAGCCAGGATAGACTAAAAATGAGCCTTTGTCATTCTGCCAAATCTTGTCAACTTCGTCAATTTTGTCTTGGAAGTGCGTGAAGTTTGTTTGATTATGGATTGTTTTCTGAGACTTTCTAGTGAGAAAAAAACACACATAGCCCAAGGATTGATTTTTTTTTCTTATTTAATGGCGCTATATTTTTAATGTATTTGCAGGCACATCAAGCATTTGTTGCATTGTTAGAGGGGAACAAACACATCCTTACACCCTATTTTCTAAGTAGAGGATGAAAATCTTTGCTTGTAGACTTAGGTACACACTCAAATGCTAATCAGATTATGGCTATCACCAAGCACACAATGGCTCCAGTCATGATGCCATATTAGCCAAATCCAAACACAAGTGAGGAATGATATGATGAGTATCTTGGGGAAATTACTTTTTTCCTTGCACAAGGATTATCACCCTTTCAGGGATGAATCAAGTAGTTTGAATATAAAGTATGTTGTTTATGATGAGGCAATCCATTTGAAACTGTCTCCTATAAAATGTTACAAGGAAAAAGTGAGGCATATAGCCCTATGAGTACTCGAATAGTTATAGTCTCACAAGAAAGATTCAAGCGGCTCCACTCTACACATACCCAAGAAAGTTCAAGGAATGATGTCAAAATTCCAAGAACAAAATTGATTCCATCTTCGGAGGCTTTGGCCTACAAGAAAGCAATTATTTATAGTGAGTTGGAAGGGTTGGCGTAAAACCTGTCCTCACTTGGGTCGTCTTGAGAGATTATTTCCTCAATCGGTAGTCCCTCTACTATTTAATAAGAATATAAAGGATTGGCGAGCTTAGGATTTTGAGATTTTTGATTCTTCAAAAGAAGAAGAGCATACTCTCCTATACCATGCCATTTTATCCTGAAAAAACTCCAATCAGATTGTTCATTCCCTCAAGCAAGTTGAGCTTGATTTAAATATTCCTAAATTATAAAAATATAGTACTTGAAAGAAAAGTTTGTTTTGTTTAGTTACCCCAAAATTAGGTAATTTTCTTGTTCAATTACTTATCTCCAAAATTTAGACAATGAATGTTCTATTATCCCTCAATTTTTAGTGCTTTGTGTTGTTCAATTACTTTTTCCAAAGGGAAATTTAAACTATGAATCTTGTTCAATTGGTCCCAAAAATTTTAACGAATTGCTTGTTTAGTTACTTTTCCAAAATGAAGTTTAAACCGTGAGTTTGTTTGCCTTGTTCAGTTACCCCAAATTTCTCTCAAATTTTAAACCAACTTTTGACTTTCTGATTTTCCTCTAGGGAAAAGAGCATACTAATTTGATTGGTTTAACAAATGATTAGAAAGTGTTCTTAAGTTTATAAAGCTTGGCACAAAACTAATCTATCAAGTTTAATCTAGAAACCTACAAACCACAAGTTAGGAAAACCTTTCCACCTTCTTTTAGCAACCTGCAAGCAACAATTAGGCTGTGTAAAGGACGAAGTCACAATAGATCAAAATGTTAGTGGTTAGGAAACTTGATGTTCAAATTAACAAGAAAGATACAAGCCTAGAAACCTGGGATACGATCCTAAATACCAGATGTGAGCCTTTACCCGAGATGCGATAGAAGGCATACCATATGCGAGCCTTCACCAAAAATGACCCAGGATTTCCTGGATGTGATCCCTGAAACCCGGGGTGCGACCAAATATCCTACGTTGCAATTGAATATCCCAGATACGAGCCTTTGTGAATAAAAGTGATTTTTTACATGGAAACTAAAAACATTAATTAGCCAAAAATGATTAGGAAATGAAGGAAAATGTGGGTTCAGGCCCCATGGTGGGCACCATAAATGTGTCTATGATTTTATGCACCTATTGAGAATGACACAACACTTCAATAAGTCATTATATTAGTGAAAAAGCATAAAAAACAAGGGTTTGACATTAATCACTAAAATTGACCTCTTGCTTCCTATCTAAGAAGAGTTTAAAGAATGAAATAATATGCCCTTAGATTATGCATAAGTTAGTGACAAAAACAACCTAGAATGGAAGATTCAAATGAAATTAATCTAATATTCTCAAGAAAAGTCAATTTTTAACTCCAATATGAAAGATTATAACAATGCAAACGAGAAAAAAGCTAAAAGGAAATATAAATCCTAGCATCTTAAGTTTTACTCCTTTCAAATCTCCAAATATGGGCAGCATAAGGATGCTTTCAACTCTTAAAATTCAGGGCCATTTGAGCTCAAAAACCATCCAATTTATAGAAGAAATGGAGGAAGGGTAGAAGGCTCTAGAAGGGAAGACATTAATGAGGGTGTAAGACTCATTAAGGAGGAGTCTGGAAGAGAATGTGTAAGAGGCATTAATGCTTCATTTATGAAAGAATTTATGAGGCATGGGTGAGGGTTTAAGAAGCATGGGTAAGGGTTTAAGAAGCATGGGTGAGGGTTTAAGGTCAAGCTTGAGAACGTTGACTTTTGAGGGAGGGTTGAATTCCTAATCACAAAATTAGGAATGTGACAAGCTTAGAGGTAACTTAGGATTAAGATTAAGGGTTAAGGCATGTGATTAAGGAGATAGAGATGGGAGGAGAAAGAATGAGTGGAGGGGGAATTTAGCTAATTAGGGTTAATTAGCTAATTAAGAAGAATTAGAATGTGAGAAGGGGTTGGGATGAGTTTGAACTCATGGTTGGATAGTTGAGATTGGTTAGGTTTGGAGGGAATATTAATGAAATTAAATATAATATATTCACTCAATAATAGGGATTTTAATTAATTATTTAAGCTATTGATTTCTTTATAATAATTAATTAGGACTATAGCCAAATTGAATTAATTAGGCTAGGGGATTGATTTTTGCAAGTGATGAGGTATAATTAGAATTTATTTAATTACTTTTAAATTAATTATTTTAGCCATGTATCTGATTGTTTTTTAATTGGCTAAAAATGATTAATTTAGATTTAGTGATTAGATCACTTAGGAAATTAATTTTGATTTCAAAAGATTAATGCCAACCGATTGAAGAGTTGTCTTGACATAATTAGGGGTATGATCACACTTAGGGAAAATAGGTCTATGGTTAGAGAAGACCAAATTAGGGTGGTTAAAAACACTGATGACAAAGAAACACTAATATCTAGAACTCCCACCATAAGAAGGAACCTAGACTTTCTGTACTGCTATCTTAATGTCTGGACACCTGAAACAGAGGATTGGTTTTACACATACAGGCATGAGGATGATGTAGGTAACACTAACAGAGATGGTTTTAGTGAATCATAAGTTGAAGAAACCATAGGTATTTTGACAAACATTGCTAGACCCGACAGAAAGAGAAAGAGGAAAGAAGATTCACCCAAGACCCCAAATAATGTGGATTCTACTTGTTGGAGATTTTCCTTTGAGCTAGTGGTTTACTATATGCTTGTCATTGATGACAACATATAGTATGCAACAGTGTCCTATATGGAATTCTTAGTATGGATATATTGGAGCCTTGCGCATTAATTTTTATGTTGTAAACATATTCGTTATGCTATGTTCATAGACGCAGATTCAGTTGTGCAGTTGAAGTTGAGTTATGATGCTCTATTTGCCAGTTATAGTTTTAGGAGATTGTTTATTAAGAGCCGACAATATTTATATTGTTTATTTAGTTTTTCCTATCATTTGGATATGCATGTTTGGATTTGTGTTTAGTTATGACTTCAGGATGTTTGGTTAAGAGTGCTTAACGTGTTTCATCTAGTGAGTGAAGTTTGAGTTAATTTGGTGGAGCCGACTATGTGAAGCGACGCATCTACTCATCTTGAGTTGCACAGTTCTATTTGTGTTGTGTTCTTAGTTTGGCTAACAAATAAGTTGTAGAAGAGTTTCCTTCAAGCTGACTTGATTATCTCTTTGGAGGAGGATACTTATAGCAGATCATTTGTGATCGACATCAGTGAGAAAGTGGAAAATTAGTAGAGCACAATGTTTGATGTATTGGGCCAGTAAAGCTATATCATTCATCAGTTGAAGATCTATTTGAAGAAGCAGAGATTGTATATAATTCACTAGAACTGATCAAGACAATAGGTCTAATTTACAGTTCAATATTAGATATAGTGTATATCTATTGTACAGAAGGTTCCAGCCTTCATCATTTGAGCAGTGTGCTCACGGATAATGTGTCCTCACATCTAATAGGGTTATTTGTAAAAGACTCCTAACAGGGTGCGACCTTTGACTAGGTCACTGTACTTAATACATTGTAAAGATAGACTCCTAATAGTGTTGTAGGATCTTCTAACATGGATCATTATACACTAGTGCAATTCTTTGTGGGTGCTAATTCCCACCAGGGTTTTTACCTATTTTGGGTTTCCCCATAACCAAAATTATGGTGTTATAATCTATGTTATCTTGTTGTGTTTATTCTTAATGTTATTCTATACTTAATTGGATAAAAGAATTGAATCTTGTAGATAATCGATTCGCCCCCCGCCCACCCTTAGTTATATCTTGGGACTATCCATAACAATTGTTATCAGAGCCAAGTGCCTTGGAGAGAAATTTTAACAACTTAAGGTTGATCAGATGGCGTACTTTAGAAAAGAGAGTCCTAAGTTTGATGGACAGAATTATCTTGACTGGAAGAAAAAAATGATAACACATTTGCAGTGTGTTGGTTTTGAGATTTATGAAGCAGCTATTCAAGATGTTGATGTTCCTTCTTTAAAAGATCTTGTAGAAGAATATTCAACTATTAAACAAAATGAAGTATTCACCCAAAATGCAATTATGAAAGAAACCCTTATAAGTGCCTTTTCTGACAGTGAGTTTTCTAAAATTAAGAAAGTAGGTAGAGCCTATACAATATGGAAGTATCTAGAAAACATGTTTGAAGGAGATCTCTAAGAAAAGAATGCACATAGAAAGACATGGAAGAAGAGATATAACAATTTAGAGATTCTACCTAAAGAAAACATCAGAGCTTACAATCGGAGGATTAATGAAGAAGTTATAGGAATCAGAAATAATGGTGGAGAAATTTTAGAGGAAGACATAATGGATAAATTGATGACTACACTGACAGCAGATTCTGAGAGCAAGATAAACATATTAGATGAGACTATGTAATTTTTGAAAGAATTCAAGAGAGAGACCTTGATCATCAAAATTTCAGCATTTGAGACATCAAAATTGAAGACAAAACCTAAAAGTGAAACAACCTTCAAAGCCTCAGTCCATGGTAAGAAATATTTGAACACTTCTAGTAATTTTGGTAATGAAGATAAAGATAAAGCACTAGAAGAATTCATTTTTATGATCGCTAAGAAAGAAAGAAAAGGAAAAGGAAAATATGAAGGACAGTTACCATTCAAATGCTTTTCATTCAACAAGGTTGGTCATTTTGCATCTAAGTTCCCTACAAGAGTCAAGAAGTACAAAAAAAATTTCAAGGCTAAATATACAAATGAATGCTACTATGCTGAAGATGGACAGACATATGAAGATTCAAGAGAAGATGAAATTAGATTCATTGCAATTGAAGATATGGAAAAAATGTTTGACAAAATGGAAATTGAAGATGAAAAGAAAGCACAAGAGTTGGCATTAATTTCCCAAGAAGACATTAGAACAGACTGGATCATTGACAATAGGTGTTCACATCACATGACAAGAGACAAAGATAGATTTGTACATCTGGATAAGTACAAAGGTGGTATGGTTATATTGTGAGACAAAACTCCCAAGACTATCATAGGTAGAGGAGCTATCACTTTAGATGGAAAGAACAACATTGATGATGTTCTGTATGTTAATGGTTTACATCATAAACTACTGAGTGTTGGATAGTTTCTTGACAAAAGATATCAGTTGGAATTCAAAAACAACAAGTGCATCATTAATAAAAAAGAAGGAGTTATGATTGCATCAGGATCAAAGACTAAAGGTAATGTTTTTTAGCTCAATTCTGAAGCAAGTTGTTTTGTTGCAAAAGTAGACAATAGTTGGTTCTAGCACAAAAGATTATGTCATATCAATTTTGACAATATAGTAAAGATAAGCAATGTAAAGGTAGTAAGAGACCTTCCCAGTATTGCAAGACCAGTTGATACTATGTGCAAGGAATATGTGATGGGAAAGCATGTAAGGAACTCATTCAGAAGTAAACAAAACTCAGCAGAAAACAAATTGATCTAGTACATATAGACTTATGTGGACCTACTCAAAAAAGATCATACTATGGTGAAAGGTACTTTATTTTTTTTGTTGATGATTATTCCATAATGATGTGGGTTGTGTTCTAAAAAGATAAATCTGAATCTTTTGAGAAGTTCAAAATATTCAAAGAAAAAGTTGAAAATGAGTCTGGATTAAAGATAAAATGTCTGAGATCAGATAGAGGAGGAGAATTCACCTCTAAAATTTTTTATGAGTATTGCGAAGAACATGGGATCAAAAGACAACTATGTGCATCTAGAACCCCTCAGCAGAATGGAATTGCAGAAAGAAGAAATAGGATCATACTTGACACAGCATGCACTATCATGATTGAAGGAAAAGTTGCACACACCTATTGGAGAGAAGTTGTCAATACTACAGTCTATATTATCAACATAATTCAATTAAGGCCAGGCATAGACAAGACACATTATGAACTTTGGTTTGAGAATGTACCTACAGTTAAATACTTCAGAATCTTTGGAAGCAAGTGTTACATCAAGAGAGATTATGGTGTTGGCAAGTTTGATGCTAGAAGCAATGAAGGTATTTTTCTTGGTCACTCTACCAACAACAAAGCTTATAGATGTTTTAACTTGAGATTGAAGAAAATTATTGAAAGTACACATGTGAAGATTGATGAGAAGTTTATAATTAAAGAGAGATACTATGATTATGCACCTATGATTGAAGATGAACCAAGACCTATCAGTAAAGAAACAGTTATTGAAGAAATGTTTGACAGCATTGATGTATCATGCAATGACCCTGAACCAAGTGAAGAGGAATCACAGATAACAGATGAGAATGTCACACCTAAAGTTCCAAAATTTACATCTAAATACCATTCAAAAGAAGATATCATTAGAGATCATAGCAGTAAAGTTATGACAAGATCTAGAGAAAAGGGTTTAACAATTGATGAAGAGTTATGTTTAATTTCCAAATTGAACCTTTAAATATTGAAAATGCATATAATGATTCAGATTGGCAGAAAGAAATGAAAGAAGAGTTAGATCATATAATTAAGAATGACACATGGGAATTGGTCCCTAGAGCTTGTGAGAAAAATGTTATTGAAACCAAGTGGATATTCATAAACAAGATGAATGAAGATGGTACAGTGGTAAGAAACAAAGCAAGACTGGTATGTAAAGGATATGCGCAGAGAGAAGGTATCGATTACTCTGATACATTTTCCCCTGTGAGTAGATTGGAAGCTATAAAATTGTTTTTAGCTTATGCAACATTCAAGAACTTTAAAGTATATTAGATGGATGTCAAGTCAGCATTCTTGAACAATGACTTGAAGGAAGAAGTCTACATAGAACAGCCTGAAGGATTTAGTTTATCAGACAAACCTGACATGGTATGTAGACTGAAGAAATCCCTCTATGGACTAAAGCAAGCCCCTAGAGCATGATATGAAAGACTAGATGGTTACTTGACGAAGATCAGGTTCAAGAAAGGAGTAGTAGATTGTAACTTATTCATAAGAGAGACACCTGGAGGATTATTACTTGTTGCTATTTTTGTTGATGACATTATTTTTGGTGGTAATGACAAGCTTAGTGAAAATTTTGCTAAAGAGATACAGAGTGAGTTTGAAATGAGCATGATTGGACCTATCAAATACTTTTTGGGATTAAATGTACAACAGACAAACATAGGTATATTCATTAATCAGTCTAAGTATGTGAAAGAAATATTTAAGAAATTCAAAATGGAAGGCTACAAGCCAGTAAGCACTCCCATGATAACAAGAAGAAATCTTTCTAAAGATGACAATTCTACAGTAGTTGACAAGACACTATACAAGTATATGATTGGAAAACTCATGTATCTTACTCAATCTAGGCCAGATATTTCTAATGCAGTTGGCATTGTTGGAAGATTTTTAGCTGCACCTAAACAAAATCATTTGATGGCAATAAAAATAATATTCAGATTCTTAAAAGGGACTATAAACTATGGTTTATGGTATCCTAACTCAGAGAATGTAGAAATTCGTGTGTATATAGATGCAGATTGGGCATATTGTGTTGATGATAGAAAAAGTACCTCAGGAGGAGTAGCATTTCTTGGAAACAAATTAGTTACTTGGACAAGAAAGAAACATAATTGTATTTATCAGTCAACAATAGAAGAAGAGTATGTAGCAGCAGCATTAAATTGTTCTACAATTGTTTGGACCAAACAGATGATAAAAGACTTTGGAACTTAGATTGATTATCGCATTGTTATTCATTGTGACAACACTAGCACTATAAATATGTCAAAGAACCCTGTGACGCATGCAAAGAAAAAACACATTGAAATAAAATATCATTTTCTAAGAGATAAAGTTGAAGATAAAGCAGTAAAATTGGATTATGTGAGCACTAAAGAATATTTAGTAGACATATTCACAAAGCCTTTACCAAAAGATACTCTGGAGTATCTCAGGGAGAAGCTAGGAGTAATTCCCTTCCCTGAGTCTAATTTAAATTTATTGCAAGTGCATCAGTACTTGGTGACTGATGAATGGTTGACTACTCTACCTCAGGAGTAGTACCTGTGCTTATTTGTTTTTGGCACCCTTTTCCATTGATGTCAAAGGGGGAGTATATAGTTTAGGGGAGTATACAGTCATGAAAAATCAAATCCAGTATAAGGAGATGCAACAATTTGTTGGAAACAATTGTTTAATTGTGTATTGTCCTTGATGTTACACAAATGTCATATCAGTCATTAGACAGAGTCTACCAAGCTCAGAATGTTAAGCAAGGTAGTTGACAGAGTCTACCGAGTTCAGTCGGTAAGAGAAGCTATTTACAGAGTCTACCCAGCGCTCCAGAATACTATACCGAGAAGTTAGTTACTACCGAGCTCTCTCGGTCAACAAAGGAAATTCAGTCTTTACCGAGTTCAGTCGGTCATCAAAGAAAATATGAAGGAAATTCAGTGCTTACCGAGTTCACTCGGTTACCGAAGGATTTTCGCAGAATCTGCAGTGTTCACCGAGCATCCGTTGGTCAACACTGGAATATCATTTCTGGACAATGTTGTCGGCCTGCGAAGGATTTTATTTGTAAATGTTTGTTCAGCCGACCAATGTAATATCTATTAATTGAAACTTGTAATTGAGCTGACTCAATAACCTGAAGGGTATATATGAAAGATCAAGTTGCAAATTCAAGTATAAGATGAGTGTGGAAATGTGAAGAAGCAGAAGGAATGTGCGAATTCTGATGAAGGATTAGAGATATCCTTGAGGTGCTGCAAAGATATATTTGATCAGTAAGGATCTATTGGAGCAGAATAGAGATCTATATCAGCAAGATAAGTTGCATTTAATTCAGATCACTTCATTGTTGCTTTCTAACCATTGTAGCAGTGATACCGAAATCTCTTAGCAGAGTTGGTCTAACAACCATTTCATAAATCCTCTAACAAGGTGACAATTTATTCAAATTTCTCTAAAGACCTCTCACAAGGCCACTCCTAGCAGGGTGATTAAATCCTTTAACAGGGTCACACCTAATAGTGTGTTTTGTAACCTTTAACAGGGTTGGCTCCTAACAGGGCTCACTTCAGAA
>MU228469.1:616584-627424 GCA_018584345.1 Thuja plicata | reverse complement strand
TCTTTATGTTCTTTTCTTTATCATTTTTAGAGTCCTCTTGACATGGAGCCACTTCTAAGGACAAGGAAGCATGTTAGAATTGTATGGGAGACTTGGGAAGAGATGGGGAAGGATTAGCTGAAGTAGGTATTATAGAATATAAAGGCTTAGGCTCTTTATGTTGGAGATTTACTTCTGGAAGCTAGTTGATTGTATGTTTGTCATTGATGACAACATATAATATATATCAGTGTTCTGTATGTACTTATTAGAATGATTCTATTAAGCCTTGTGTGGTTATATTCATGTTGTAAACATGTTTACGTTTTGTTCATACATGCAGAGTCCGATGTGAAGTTTTAGTTGTGTTGTGTAATTATGTCAGTGACAGTTACAGTTTCTGGAGTTTGTCTGCTCAAAGCTGATGTATTACATTGATTCTTGAGTTGCGCTTATCTTTAGGATATGCCTATGTATATTCAATTTTAACTATGAGCTGAAGATATTTATCTGAGGGTGCCAAACGTGTTTCAGCAAGATTGCAAGATTAGAGTTAATTTGGTGAGGTTGACTTTATGAAGCGTCATGTCTATTCAATTTATATTACGCGGTTGTATTTATGCTTGCTTGATTAGTTAAGCTAACAAGGATGTTATGAAGAGTTGTCTAAATAGGTCCCATGACCTCATACTTTGAGGAAGATACTTATAGTAGTTCATTTATGAAATGCTAAGTGTGAATGATAAGAAAACAGATAGAAAAAGTACAGAGCAAAATATCAATGTGTATCATTCATCAAGGATCTATGTGAAGAAGTAGTGGAAGATTACAATACATTGGAACTAATCAACATAGCAGGTCTACTCTATAGTTCATCATCAGATATAGTTCTTATCTTTTATATAGAAGGTTGTAGCCTTCACCATTGAAGCAGTGAGCTTTTGGACAGTGAGTCCTCACCCTTAAGAAGGTTATTTATAAAAGACTCCTAACAGGGTCAGACCCTTAACCAGGTCACTATACTTATTACATTGTAACGAACAACTACTAACAGTGTTGTAAGATCTTCTGACATGGATTATTATAAACAATTATACTTCATTGTGGGTGCTAATTCCCACTAGGGTTTTTACCATTTGGTTTCCTCGTAACCAAATTGTGGTGTTGTCTATTGTGTTATCTAAATGCGCATTTGCTTTATTGTATTCTGGAGTTAATAAATAGAAAATAATTAAATTAGTTGATAAATGATTCACCCCCTCTCTCAGTTATCCTTTGGGAATATTCTAACAATTGGTATCAGAGCCAAGTACCTTGAAGAGAAAGCCTAACAGCTTAAGGTAGATCAGATGGCATACTTCAAAAAAGAAAGTCCAAAGTTTGATGGAGAGAATTATTTGGATTGAAAGAACAAAATGATAACACATCTACATTGTGTTGGTTTTGACATCTTTGAAATAGCCACAAAAGAAGTTGTTATTCCCTCTCTAAAAGACCTCTCAAGAGATGATGCTACTAGTAAACAAAATGATACATTCACAACTAATGCAGTTTCCAAAGAAGCCCTTATAAGTGCACTATCTGATAGTGAATTCTCTGAGATCAAAAAAGTAGACAAGGCATACACAATATGGAAGTATTTAGAAGACATGTTTGAAGGAGATATCCAAGCAAAGAATGCACGTAGGAAGACATGGAAAAATAAATCCAACAACCTTGAGATGTTACCTGAAGAGAACATCAGAGCCTACAATCAGAGGATAAATGAAGTAGTCTCTGAAATCAGAAAAAATGGTGGAGAAATATCAAAGGAAGACATAATGGAAAAGCTTATGACTACTTTAACAACAGACTATAAGAGCAAGATCAATATTCTAGATGAAACTATACAATTTTCACAAGACTTCAAGAGAGAGACTTTGATTATTAAAATATCTACATTTGAGATATCAAGATTGAAGACTGAACCCAAAAGTGAAACAACCTTCAAAGCCTCAGTTCATGGTAAGAAACCTTTACATATCTCTAGCAATACTGAAAAAGAAGAAGTCAATGAAGAACTAGAAGAAATCATTGCCATGATTTCTAAAAGAGAAAAGAAAGGCAAAGGTAAGTATGAAGGATAGTTTCCATTCAAATGTTTTTCATGCAACAAGATCGACCACTTTGCATCCAAGTGTCCTACAAGAGTAAAGAAATTCAGATCTAGTTATAAACCAAAATATAGAAAGGAATGCTATCATGTTGAAGAAGGTGTAACTGATGAAGATTTAGGAGAAGATGAAATTGGATTCATTTCCCTTAAAGACATGGAAAATTCTCTTGAGAAAATGGACATTGAAGATGAAAAGGAAGCACAGGAGTTAGCCCTAATTTCCAAAGTAGACATCAAAATTGATTGGATCATTGACAGTGGATTCTCTCACCACATGACAGGTGATAGAGACAAATTTGTTCATCTAGACAAGTACAAAGGTGGTATGGTCAGATTTGGAGACAACACTCCAAAACCTATCATAGGCAGAGGATCTATCACCCTGGATGGAAAGAACAAGACATATGATGTTCTATATGTTGATGGATTATATCACAACTTACTAAGTGTTGGAAATCTACTTGACAAAGGTTATTATTTGGAATTCAAAGACAACAAATGCATTATTAGCAACAAAGAAGGAGAAATCATTGCATCAGGCTCAAAAACAAAAGGTAATTTTTTTTAGCTCAATTCAGATGTAAGTTGTTCTATTGCAAAAGTGGATGACAGTTGGTTATGGCACAAAAGACTCTGTCACATCAATTTTGAAAATATAGTAAAGATAAGAAATGTCAAGGAAGTTAGAGACCTTCCAAGTATTGCAAAACCAGTTGACACAATGTGTAGGGAATGTGTTATGGGAAAGCATGTAAGGGGCTCTTTTAGAAGAAAGCAGAACTCAGCTGAAAATAAGTTAGACCTAGTGCATAAAAATTTATGTGGTCCTACTCAAACAAGATCATACTATGGAGAAAGGTATTTCATTTTGTTTTTTGATTATTTTTCAAGGATGATGTGGGTTGCATTCTTAAAAAAGAAGTTTAAAGCCTTTGAGAAGTTCAAAATATTCAAAGCCAAAGTTGAGAATGAATCTGGATTAAAACTAAAGTGTCTGAGATCAGATAAAGGAGGAGAATTCACCTCTGACTAGTTTTATGACTACTGTGAAGAACATGGAATCAAAAGATAGTTGAGTGCACCCAGAACCTCAGAATAGAATGGGATAGCAGAAAGAAGGAACATGGTCATACTTGATACTACGCGCACTATGATGATTGAAGGAAAAGTTGCACACACCTATTGGAGAGATGCAGTCAATACAATAGTCTATACTATCAATGGAACACAACTAAGGCCAGGCATGGACAAGACACCTTGTAAACTTTGGTTTGGTAATGTACCTACAGTAAAATACTTTAGAATCTTTGGCAGCAAGTGCTACATCAAGAGAGATGATGGTGTTGGTAAGTTTGATGCTAGAAGTGATGAAGGTATTTTCCTTGGTTACCCTACTAAAATAAAAGCATACAAATGTTTCAATTTGTGATTAAAGAAGATAATTGAAAGTACTATGTAAAGATTGATGAGAATTTCATGATTCAAGAGAGGTACTATGAATATGCACCTATGATTGAGGATGAACCCAGGCCTAGTAGTAAGGACACTATTATTGAAGAAATGTTTGATTGCATAGATGTATCATGTAATGAACCTAAATCAAGAAAAGAGCTATCACAGATTACAGATGAGGATGTCACACCAAAAGTTTTAAAATTCACATGTAGATACTATTCAAAAGATGATATCATTGGAGATCAGAGCAACAGTGTTTTGACTAGATCTAAAGCAAAAGGTTTATCAGTAGATGAATAGGTATGTTTACTTTCACATTTTGAACCTTTAAGTGTTGAAGATACATGCAAGGATTCTGATTGGTAGAAAGAAATGAAATAAGAATTAGACCAAATAATCAAAAATGATACATGGGAATTGGTTTCAAGACGTAGTGACAAAAATGTGATTGGAACAAAGTGGGTATTCAAGAATAAAATGAATGAAGATGGTACAGTGGTCAGAAACAAAGAAAGACTGGTGTGTAAAGGATATGTACAGAGGGAAGGAATATATTATACTAACACATTTTCCCCTATGAGAAAACTAAAATCCATTAAGTTATTCTTGGCATATGCAACATTCAAAGATTTTAAAGTATATCAAATGGATGTAAAATCAACCTTTATGAATGGTGACTTAAAGGAAGAAGTCTACATAGAATAGCTTGAAGGATTTAATCTATCAGATAAACCAGATATGGTGTGCAGATTGAAGAAAGCACTCTATGGACTTAAACAAGCCCCAAGAGCTTGGTATGAAAGACTAGATAGTTATCTTACCAAGATTGGATTCAAGAAAGGAGTAGCATATTGTAACCTATTCATAAGAGAAACACCTGATGGATTATTACTTGTTGCCATATTTGTTGATGACATTATCTTTGGAGGTAATGACAAACTTAGTGCAACATTTGCAAAGGAAATGCAAAATGAATTTGAAATGAGTATGATTGGTCCTATAAAATATTTTTTGGGATTAAATGTAAAGAAGATAGATAAAGAAATATTCATAAATCATTCCAAATATGGGAAGGAAATATTGAAGACTTTCAAGATGGAAGACTGTAAGCTAGTATGCACTCCTATGATAAGAGGAAGTAAGCTTTCTAAAGAGGATGATTCCGCATTAGTTGAAAAAACATTGTACAAATCTATGATTGGAAAACTTATATATCTTACTCAATCTAGACCAGACATATCTAATGCAGTTGGCATTGTTAGTGGATTTATAGCTGAACCCAAATAGAATCACCTAATGGCAATAAAAAGAATATTTATAAATCTAAAGGGAACTATAGACTATAGTTTATGGTATCCTAAATCAGAGAATGTACAACTTCATGTGTATACAGATGCAGATTGGGGAGGTTGTATTGATGACAAGAAGAGTACTTCTGGAGGAGCAGTATTTCTTGGAGATAGGTTGGTTTCTTGGGTAAGCAAGAAGCAGAATTGTATCTCTCAGTCGACATCAGAAGTTGAATATGTTTCAGCAGCATTGAATTGTTCAACAATGGTTTGGATCAAATAGATGGTTAAATATTTTGGCATACAGGTTGATTATGCTATTGTTATTCACTGTGATAACACCATTACTATCAAAATTTCCAAGAATCTTGTGATGCACGCAAAGAAAAAATACATTGAGATCAAATACCACTTTCTTAGAGAAAAATTTGCAGATAATAAAGTAAAATTGGACTATGTGAGCACCAAAGAATAGTTGGCAGATATTTTCACAAAGCCCTTATCAAAAGATAATTTTGAGTATCTCAGGGAGAAGTTGGGAGTAATTTCCTCTCCTAAGTCTAATTAGATTAAGTAGCAAGTACATCAATCCATAGTGACTGATGCATGGTTGACTACTCTACTTCTGGAGTAGTACCTGTGCCTAATTGTTTATGGCACCCTTTGCCATTGATGTCAAAGGGGGAGAATATAGTAAGAGGGAGGATATACTCTGGGGGAGTATATAATCATGTAGCTTAAAAACATAGATAGAGGAGCTGAAGTAGTATAGAGGAACCTTTGATGAGGATATTGAGAAGATTGTAAAAAGAAAGAAGACACCATGAGCTGAAGATGTTTTTAATATCATATGTTGCCATCAATGTCAAAGGGGGAGATTGTTGGAGATTTACTTCTGGCAGCTAGTTGATTGTATTTTTTTCATTGATGACAACATATAATATACATTAGTGTTTTGTATGTACTTATTAGAATGATGCTATTAAGCCTTGCATGGTTATATTCATGTTGTAGATATGTTGTTTATGTTTTGTTCATACACATAGAGTCAGATATGAAGTTTTAGTTGTGTTGTGCAATTTTGTTAGCGATAGTTATAGTTTCTGGAGTTTGTCTGCATAGAGTTGACGTATTAAATTGATTCTTGAGTTACGCTTATCTTTGGGATATGTACACATGTATGTTCAAGTTTAACTATGACTTGAATATAGTTATCTAAAGGCACCAAATGTGTTTCAGCAAGATTGAAATATTAGAGTTAATTTGGTGAGGCCAAATTTGTGAAGCATGGCGTCTATTTAGTTTATATTGCGTGGTTGTATTTATGCTTACGTGATTAGTTAAACCAACAAGGACATTATGAAGAGTTGTCTAAATAGGTCCCATGATCTCATACTTTGAGGAAGATACTTATAGTAGTTCATTTGTGAAACATTGTGTGAATGATAAGAAAAGAGACAGAAAAAGTACAGAGCAAAATATCAATGTGTTTCATTCATCAATGATCTATGTGAAGTAGTGGAATATTACAATACATTGGAACTGATCAAGATAGCAGGTCTGCTCTACAGTTCATCATTAGATATAGTGCATATCTATTCTATAGAAGGTTGTAGTCTTCACCATTGAAGCAGTGAGGTTTTGGACAGTGAGTCCTTACCCTTAACAGGGTTATTTGTAAAAGAATCCTAATAGGGTCAGACCCTTAACCAGGTCACTATACTTATTGCATTGTAATGAACAAATCCTAACAATGTTGTAAGATCTTCTAACAGGGATTATTATAAACAAGTATAGTTCATTGTGGGTGCTAATTCCCACCGAGGTTTTACCATTTGGTTTCCCCGTAATCAAATTGTGGTGTTGTCTATTGTGTTATCTGAATGTGCATTTGCTTTATTATATTTTGGAGTTAATAAATAGAAAAGAATTAAATTAAGTGATAACTAATTCACCCCCCCTCTCAGTTATCCTTTGAAACTATTCTAACACTTTAGGTTTAGCATTATTGAAAGTATTTGCAGCCAAGTGAAGGTTAGCTTGAGTTTATTTAAGAGGTAGCCCTTAAGGGTAACTATAGGGAACCGCATGAAAAGTATTAGGACTTCTGTTGGATGGAGGATTTGTGGAAGATTTGGTAACTTTAGGAGATGTATGAGTATTGGAGGAAGTAGAGGATGGAAGGGGATCATCAAAAAACAAAGGTTCATTATTAACATGATCTTTCTTGAGAGTGCAATCTTTATTTTCAGCATGAGAATCCTTAAAGGAAAAACTCTTATGATATTTCTATTTAAAATCAGTGTGGTGAAGTTTCTCCTTCCTCGATAGAAGCATCAAAGAGGTATTGTTTACAAAACTCATCAAAATCTTGTTCAAATTTAGAGTCATATGGATCACCATCACAATTTATCCAATGTGAACACCCATTACCAGTATAAACAAGCACACGATGAGGATGACTCTTAGGAATAAAGGTATCATAGGTATCACTACATTGTCCATCATCATAGTCATCATAATGATTAGAGTCATAATAAATAGGATCATCAGAGTCATAAAAAATGGGCATGTCATTCTTCATGGAAGAGGTATCATAAGGGTCATCACATTGCTCATTATGGTATGTATTGAAAAGAGAAGTATGACTCTTGGGAGAAGTAGAAGAAGAATGAGATCATGAAGAAGAAGAAAGTGAAGACTTAGTGGAAGAAGAAGATTTGGATGATGAGGAAAGATGAGAAGATTTAGAAGATGAAAGATGTTTGGAAGAAGGAGGTCGTGACATGATCAGGTACATGATCCTAGCAAAGGCATCTAATCCAATCACTTTTTTCTATATTTCCGTCCTAAGTTCATCACCCATGCAATTTTTAGAGGAAAACCACTCTTCAAATTGAGAAATGAGTTCAAGATCATCTATTCTTAAGAGAGGTTCCATAACAAGATATTTGGAATTCATGGTTCTGGAAGAGGAGGAATCAAGAAGAGATGAAAATAGAAGAATACATACTAGATAATAAGAGGAAAAGAAACAAGAATATTGGAGATCTTAGGAAGAAGAGGAAGAAGCGTGAAGGAAGAAGAGAAAGGATGGAAATAGAAGACTAGGAAGACATGGGAAATGTGGAAAAAATAAAACCAAGAGTAATTTTGTGCAACTTGATACCATTTACATTCATTTGGATGTTGAGAAACATGCCATAACACTCTTTGGGGAAATCCATTGAAGTTTTTATCACTCTGAAACTCAGATTTGTTTGTTTTAAATAACCAACTAGGTGCATTAACAGATTTTTCTCATGAATCAGGCACACAAGATAGCAATCAAGGAGTTCAAGCAAAAAAATGTCTTCAAACAATGATAAAGGGGAAAAGAAACCTTGCATATGAACAAGAATAGTGTTGTAGTATTTCTACTCCCTAAAGATTCTACTTGTGTATGTTCTCAAAAGGTTTTTCCAATCATGCACATAGTCCTAGAAAAGAAAAATTTGGTTGCACTATAGTTCTTAGTAATGGTTTGACTCTGAAAATTTTGCAATCTCAAGTGGGTGAAATCCAATCCTGGCACACTGAGGTTTTGACACAGTCCAAGAATTTAATCAATCAGGAGTTGCTGAGGAGATCTGACAACCCACAAGAAACTACACCCGTGGAGATTTCTTCCACAAGGACATTTATATAGCGGTTGTTGCTACCATAGAGAAAATGGATATTACTGCTTGAGGTTCCATCCACATGGTTTACCCAATAAAGAGAGTGTCCACTATGGTTAACCCTCTCTAACAAGGAAGACTCACAATATGAACCACATGGGGACTTGGTTCGGATTTAAGGGTTCCAAGTTTCTAATTCTCCCAAAAGGGAAAAGAGCATAATCCTCTAGCCTCTTCACCTCACCAAAACATATAAAATAGATTAATTGACCCACTAATTTAAAATCACCTCACCCAAGGTAAATCAAAAACAATGACCACCAATCTCAAGAGAGAAAGTACCGATCAAAGTTGAAGACTAAACCAAGTAAGATAATAACAAATCCTTCCCTACCTACAAGGGGATCTATCTTAAAGAAGAGCTTCACATGTAAGACAATAAATGAAGCCCACTCTCTCAAGATTGCCACAAATAGTGTTCATAGTGCCTAATTACTATGTGAAACATATATGCAAGAAAGCAAATCTAGGTCCATTTTTAGAGCACCAATTGGAAATGTGACCGATGAAAGCAAGAAAACACTCAAGCTAAACACATGAGATGTTCATTATTATTTCCAAAATGTAAATTTTATAGAGATGCAACAAAATATCTCAAATCCAAAGCAACGTGAGCATTTTTTGTTTATCCACGCAAGTCTAAGCAATCCCCACGAACTCTTCAACAAGCAAGACAAGAAAACAAACAAATAAGATATGCAATGTATATTTAACTTATTTAAACCCTATGGTTAGATCTGAAAATCAATTGTTACAAGAAATAATAATCAGAAAATAATCCAAATGATAACTCACATCATGCATTGAACCATGTGAAAAATAAGTGCAAGCTAATCATTAAATGCCCTTTTTTTTTAATTTTGATTTTTGACCTAGTCAACAAGATCTAATTTGTTTGCTATGATTTCGGCCCTAAATATAGAAATGCAAAGAAGAGACCCCTATTAAAAATTAGAGAGCTTTCCAAAAATGTAAATTTTTTAGCAATATTTTCTGATTTATACCCTAGGGACGCTATTTATCAAAACAAACTAGTTTTTAAAGATCGGATTTTTAAGCCATTATTTGCCATCAAAAAAAAAAACACAGAGAACATACCCCTTGTATAATTCCAAGAGATTTCCAGAAATATAAATTTTTCCAAAAAATTTGCTGATTTGCGACCAGAAACAAATTTTCATGAAAAATCATAAATTTTTTATAAATCGTAGAAAAATGATCTGAAAAAATTGATTTTCAAACTAAGACACCTGTGACCCAATGAAAACTTGCAAAAAAAATTCAGACCACAAATCCAAGCCATTTGGGAGATATGATCAAATCTTTCAAAAAATCCTAGGTTTTGTCTTCAACTCATCTTGCACAAGAGTTGGGCTTGAAAAACTTCAATAAAATAACCATGTAAAGATTAGAAAATCTGAAAATCTGAATAAAATGAAGGAAAATCAGGAGCATCAAGCCCCACGGTGGGCGCCAAAAATGTGTGCTAAAAATGTTTCACACTTCTATGGGTCATTCCATCCAAGGTTACTCAAGAATGAGGCCTCAAATATTGAATCATAGCTCCCTAGTCATGGAGTGCAAATGTTTGTAATGGAGGCCCTCATATTGACCTAGTTGTGCCCCTACAAGTACACCATGAAATGGGAGATTCAAAGAGAAAAATCAAGGATGCTAGTCTCCATGATCATACAATATGCAATGAAATGAAAACTATTTTATATGATTACAATGCATGAAAGGAAATTAATCTAAATGATAACAATGCATGATTATTCTACGAAAAGAAATACAAATACAAGATTAATCTATGAAAGGAAACATGAATCTAATTTACATGAATAGCCATGGATGCAAGAAGAAGACATGAAGAGAGAAGTTGCAATATCCAAGCTTGAGTGCTCAAATTCTCCTCCAACATTTCTCTCCAAACTTGCAGCATAACAATACATAAAAATTCTATATCAAATCAGAAGGAGAGGTGTCCTTTTAAAGAACAATGGATGGTGGAGATTAAGAGGCAAAAAAATCAAAGGCTATGATTAAGAGGATAAAAGCCCACCACTTAGGAAGATGTGAAGAAAACAAGATTTTTATTTAATTTATTTCCTTTTTCAACAAAGAGGGATTTAAGTGGGGGTTTTATTTAATTAAAAGAGGGATTTTATTTTAATTAAATAAGATTATTTAATTTAATTAAAAAAGATATTTTAATTAAATGAGATAATATTATTTAATTAAGA
>MU228469.1:590303-615808 GCA_018584345.1 Thuja plicata | reverse complement strand
TATATATATATATATATATATATTTGGGATTAAGGTAAAGTATAGTATTATTAATAATTAAATATTAAATAATGTGAGGTATAGTAATCCTAATTGTTAATTATTAATAATGTGGATATGTTATATATACATAAATATTGATGTAATTGTTTATATCTTATATGAAAAATATTATGATAATAGTACATATGTGTATGAATGAATATAAAAGCATTTATTATAGTTATATTTGAGTAGTGTATAGTTGTGAGTTTATAATTATATTAAGTTATTTAATAATGTCCTTTAGTTAGGAGTTAGTTGAGATTTGTCTACCTTTCCTCTCAACCTTTGGGAAATCTATTTGTATACATTCCTTTTTCCTTTTGGTGGGGGGGGGGGATTTTTTTTGAAGTATTGAGGAGAGTTTGGCCCTACTTTTCATGAATATTTTGGAAAAAAAACTTAAATTAAATGAGCTGTGTGAGAGAGTTTGTGAGCATATTTCTTTAAGAATTCATGGCTTTTGGGAATAAACATTTTTGTAAGAGTTTCAGTAGTCAAGAGAGGGAGTTATTTATATAGTCTTGAACTTTCTTTTATGGATATTTTTGAAAGTGGAGAGGGTTTTGAATTATGCGTCTCAAGTTTGGATTGTCTTCCTCGTATTGCCTCCTTCTTCCTTCAGTTGAATCTTCATGGGACTAGAGGTAGGGATTGAATCCCTTGATGAAATTTTTTATATGATGAAATATGGAGTGATTTATATATTATGATATTTGTAATTTTTATTTCTATAAACTATTCAAAAGTTAGAGTTCATTTTGGTGAAAATTGACATGTATTTTCCTAGGTTTTCTAGCAACCAATTTTTGAAGATCTATTATTTAAATATACTAAATTGAGTCTAGGGTTTTTATTTCTTGATGATATTGAAGGTAAATTATCTCAAATGGGTATCTTTCATATTTTATTTCTAAGTTTGAATCAATTTCCTATTATGTACATTTTGTTGAACTATATATGTCCTTTCTTTGTTCTAATTTTTTAGTCAAGTTTCTATGAGTGGTACAGACTAGTACGATCATTTACAAGTCTAAAATTGATATACAATATATCTATTTGTATTATATTTCATATTCCACTAGTTTGGTAGATATTTGTTATGTTTTTTGAAAGTTACAACCATTTTAGTGAAGGCAGGTCTGAACCCTAGCCAGGGTTATCTGTTTAAAATAGAGGCCATAATTCTTTTCCCACTATTGAATCTTCATAAAAACTAGAGGGATAGTATAAAATGATATTTTCTTAATTATTACTGAAGATATTGTATTAATTATGTATTTTTTGGAATATATGGTTTATTGTTCATTGATGACTATTCTTGGCATTTAACCGTTGTTTGAAATAAATCAATTTTTAGTTGTTAAGTTTTAGAGACTTGTTTGTTACCAGAGGCTTTTAGGATCTTATATTTTATTAATTTTGACCTTTATTACACTAAATATGGTTATGATATCATTTATCATTCATTTTTATGTATCCTTATGTTTTTTGAATCATTTTGAATGTCAGATTAGGGTTTAGGGTTGTCTAGTGGACTAGGGACAACTTGTGATCACCTAAACTCAATCAATTGATGTTGTGGAATTGTTATGGATTAATTTATATTGTGATGAGGATTATTAATGATTTTAATGATGATTTTTTGTGGGTAGAGATCCTAATCACCCTAGGTGAGTGGCTCACAATGAGGGGTCGGGGCCCTAAGTGGTTGCCAGGGTAACCCACTGATGAGTTTTTTTAATCAAGTGAAAACCTTAGTAAATTAACTGGAAAAAGGGGAAAACATACTAAATAAGATTAATTTGATGCCTCACCCTTGAAATTAGGGATTTTAAAGACTAGGGATTGGTGGATAAGGTTCCTTTGTGATGGAACAATCGAACAACATTGTCAACACAAAAGGGGTGTTGTTCTGCATGTTCTTACAATTGGGGGTCTAGGCCCAAAGTGGATAGTACCATGGTAACCCAAGGGGTGAGGGATATGAGATAACACTAAACTAGCTTTTATCTTAGATCCCCTTCCATTGTTCATCATGCCTTTAGTGGTCATGTTTGCCTTCTTATTTTTCCTATTTGTGTTGTGATTTTTTGGAAAGGTTATCACCACCTTAGGAATGTTCTAGTTGATACCTCTTTCGTGGGCCTATTGGTCCCACATAGTTTGATGGTTAATATTTATTTATCCAGGTATTTTTCATGGTCTAATGGATGATCCTTGCACATGCCCCTTTCCAGATTTGTAGTTGAAGACTTCCTATTGGATATTGTATTATGTTGAGATGTACTATTGTATATGTATCCATGTGATTGTAATATCCTAAAAGGAGTCATATGTATGTGGCATAATGATGTAATCCTATTTCAAAGTAATGTATAAGTGAATGGGTAGTTGCAGGTGAAAAGAAAGAGGGAACGATTATTTTATGCATTGGACATGTTATTAGTGTTAAAAGAAATTCATTTATATTACTTGCTCATATTTATCCTATTCTCTTATGTTTTCTATCTATAAAGAAAATGAAATTAGATATAGTTATGTATTGATGTACCTAGGAAAGAATATATTATCTCTTGATGAAAGGTTCAAAGGAAGTTATTGTAAAATGATAGATTAGTAATTCTAATTATAAATAATGAATAGTTATGAAATAATGAAATAAGATAGTAACTTGATTGTAATGGTTGGTTCATGTTTACTTAAAGCATCAAAATAGTATGGGTCTATAAAGTACCTAGGATAATGCCTAACTTTATGAATAAAAATATCTTACCTAAATGATTAAGGAAAGTGATATAAAGGATAGTAGCTAGATGTTTATGAAATCAATATGAATTAATTACATGAGTTGATGAGATACATAATGATATTAGCTTATTAACTTATGTTTAATAAAATAAACATTTTAGGAACATATACCTTAGTTTATTAAAATGAATGTAGACCAACTAAGATCCTAATTAGATGAATATCATATGAATTTAAATAGGTTAGATAATGTTTCTCTTGTAGAGAATATTAGGTAACCTATGAGGAATTAGGTTGAATAAATCTTGCATTAAAGTTTTTAAACAAGTTCTTCATTATGTTATGGAAACATGAAGTGTAAATATGTATATCATTCTACTTAACAAAAAAAATATTTACATCTTTTAGAGGTTTTATATGTGTTGTCCTCCAGGGTTCCCTGGCATGACGTTACATCTACTATCAGAGCACTAGGTTTCCACAATGGGAACTCTTGGACTCATATCTCACTGTTAGCGAACAGATTTGTCTTTCTACAAATACTCTTTTAAGTTTTACTCTATCACCCTTAAAATACAAACTATCTCTAATAGTTGGGTAAGTATCTTTTATGATCAAACCCCTCTAAATTTTTTTACAGGTGCAACTCCCTAATATTGATTTTCAATGAAATTTGATAACAGTTCAATTGGTTATCTTTTAACCTGAAATCTTATAAAGGCTGCAATATCATTCTTTGATGATATGCTATTAAACAATTGTAAAGGAAATAAAACTGAATAATGAGTGGGAAGAAAAACACAATTACTTATGTGATTGCATTTCATGAAACATAAACAACTTCTCCGCTAAAGATAACAGAAGATAGATAAAATCTAGAATTCAGATATTATGAACCAACAAACATATACATAACATGATAAACAAGATGTCAACACAGGACACTTCACTTTTTGTTTTCAAATAACACAGATTTGATAAACCTCATTGTAATATATTTCAAAAACTACTGCGCAAGAAAATGCATGAAATTTGTTCTTTCCATAACATTCAATTATTACTATCTGTTCCTTTAACCTTCTCAAAGAGAAAAACTATTACTATCAAAATCTATTATCTATTAGCAATGAGTTTTTTCTGAACCCTTTAAAAGTTTCAGCAGCCAAATAAATAGTATCAGAGCACCGAGAGGTCTCCCAAAAAACATGACCTCTCAGGCAATTGGTTAAATAACTAAACCAGTAGAAAAATCACACATGTCCTTAAGAGTTTTCATGTTAACCAAGTAAAGACTAAATAACCAAATCTGGTTCCTTGTCCACAACACAATCCTCGCTCCCCGTTGAACTCCCTTCTTCTTCGCTAATTGATTGGGTAGGTTTCCATTATTTATATTCCTGGACCAGCTCCTTTGTGAACGATAGATGCGGGATCTTAGAATTCACTATCCGATCCATGGAGGCATCTTTACTCCACTTCAATTTCTTCACCTTTTCTATGACATTGGGCAGCTAATCCAAACACAGCTATAGCATAGATTCAATCCTTGCCATCTAAGTTAAGTTAGAGGCTTTACGATTAATCTTTTCTCTGATAACCTTTATTACTGAGTTGAAAGGGAGCCCTTCAATTATTTATCACCATAAACTAATGGATAGGTATAAGTGAAATTGATCACTTTCAACTCATTCATGGCAGCCTTTTGAATATGCTTAGCTTCAAACTCATATTCTTTGTTTTCTGTAATGGTGCTCCTTATTAGAGTGATGCACCAACTGATGTTCTTCCTGAGGATGAAGAAAATGGATTCTTCATCACCTTTTAGGGACTTTTCCATGAAATTTTTTTTGAAACCATGCCTCTCTATCTCCATAAACTTTGTCATCACTGACACCCATTTTTCCTCCTCTCCATCCCAGACCTGGCACTGGGCTTGCAATTCTCCAATTATAGCCTCTATGTCATGAAGAACTAAGTTCGAATACTTGATGTATTGTATTCCATTGTTAAGAACTTGGGACATCCACTCATCAACTGAGGAGACCAATGTTTGACCCCTGTGAACTTGATTCAACAGTGTTTTACTTTTCGTCAAGTTTAGGTCGATACTTGTGATGATTGAGTCAGCGGGGTGGCGTCAAATTTGCAGAAAGTATTTATGAAATGAGAGAGTGAGACTATGGTTTTATTTAGTTCCTTCTTTTCCTTACTATCCTGCCATGATGTTATCAACATCTGCTAGGTTATCTCTTTGAAAAGGTGATTCTTTCCCGCTCTATCCATAGTCCCTAATTCAATTTTAGTAAGTTCAAAATCTTTGACTGCAACGTCCTGTTTCTCTTCCTTTAGTCTGTAGGTGGCTACTTCAACTATCCACTTGCTAGTTTTAGTATCAGCAAACATTCATGTTGTACTGTTAACTTTCTTGGCCTTGGGAGTCTTTTGAGCATATTTACTGACTATATCTTACACTGGAATAGATACCGGAATCAAGCTCCATTTCTTATTCACTGAAGAGGTTAACCATCTTGGTGTATCATTTTTTGTTGCTGGTTGGGCACCAATATTAGTAGGGGTATCCATTAAATCTAGAGTCACATCATAAGGATCAAAGAAATCTTTTTTGATTTTCTCATCTTCCCCAATTTGGTAGTTTAAATCCCCAAATATGTCATCCTCCAAATTGACTATTTATGTATTCTCTTGAATCATATTTCCCTTTTTCTATGATCAGGATCTCAATCTGGTAATCCGCCGAGGTGAGGCCACAAGGGAAAGTTCTGCAATAGATTTCTTCCTGGGATCCTTATTCCACTACTTATCTGATGAACCTACATTACCAGATGGTTTATGAGGATTAGAAACAGAAGGGGAGGAAAATAAAATTGAAGTTTTAACTCCAATTGATTTAGGACTAGACTGTTCTCTTTTTGTCTGCAGCCATTCTTTGGTTAATTTGTGTACATGTTGTGTCCTGCACTTAATGTCATCTTCCCCCTCTCTCGACCAGACAATATCTAACTCTTCATTATCTAGGATCCTTTTGAAACTGGGTTCAACTAAGTCAGAACCATCATCTGTCACCCCTTCTATGTTGAACTACAATCTCATGGACATGATTTGAGATATGCAAAGTCTACTATGACCTCTCTTCATAACTTGGGACTCATTTGCACAATCTTCCCAGAAATCCTCTAGATGGGGAACTGGAAACATGTGAGATCTAAGGCCTAGATTCCCATTAGCAAAGTTTTTAATATCAAAGCTTGTTCTCTCCGTATAATAATTGAAATCAAAATGACTAAGGTCACTCCCAATACTTATTGCATCTTCAATAACTAAGCATGAAAATTTACCTAGTTGTAATGGGAAAATTTTCTCCCATCATTCTTCGGGAAGAAAATGTTCAAGCATAGTAGAAATCTGCCTATAGAATTCTACAAGAATAAAACAATCAAAGGCATACCTAGGTGATTTTTTAGGGGAATCTTCAAAACCACCAATTCTAATATAAGTGAACCTAGGGAACTGAATGTAAAAAATCCCAAATCTTGTCACAAATTGCTGAGCTTCTGAACTCATTCTTCTGGTTGAATCCCCAGTCATCTCAAAACAAATTTTACCCATAAAAGTATCATGTACCCTCCTATAGTTCTAAATTACATTATCTTTATGAAGAATGGGGAAATACTCAAAAACACACATTCCATCTATCCAAGGCTCATGAATCATCCCATCCCATTTCCTACTACAGGCTAGATAGCACATTAGATAAGAAGACATGAAAAAGCTACATCTAGTGAGTTTGGAATTGTTCAGTTGTTCTCTCATAGAGTCTGCAATTAATTAAGCCCAATCCAACTTCTATTTTCCTTCTAAAAAAATCTGAACATAACATAACAACCAATCTGAAAAGAAGAATGCCTTAGGTGACCCTCTGACTCTATGCAACATCACCATAACATCACTAATATACAGGTGCACATGACTTCTGTTTAGTTTTTTGGGTAAATAGGAACCTCCCTTTTGGGTGTTTAATAACCAATGCTTGGCTATTGAGGTACGATTTTCATCTGCATTTGGTTTGAACTTAACAAGGGATTGCATGGGAGAGAAAGAGGAAAACATTCACTCTTGAATTTGGAAAGCTAAAGCAACAATTCCTCTATTTATAGCCATCAATACCTCACCATTTCTTTTGATAATTGATTCGGTTTGATGGTCATAGTTGCGGATACACTCATGGACAAGTTCAGGATAGACTACTACAGGAGGAAAACAAGCAGCTATGCACAACCCACTACTCAAAATTTCAAGAGAAGGGAAATTCTCTTCTACAGACCCAGTGAGCCTATCAACAATTCCTTCTACATCATATCCTTCTAAATCCATGTCTGTCACAATGGGATTTTAACATACCAGACTAGACACACTCTTAAACAAATGGAATGTAGACTTCATACTTGCATGAACAGACTGATAATTGTAACAGAAATTTTTGTAAATTTCACAAGCTCTTAAATTTAAACACTGTAGGAATTGTAGCTTGACTTACCTTAATCACTCTAGAAAAATCTACAAATGGAGCTCCAAAAACCCCTACCTTTAATCTTCACGCATACAGATAGTGACAAAATTTCAAAAATAATGAATGCTAAGAAGGGTTTTAAATAAGAAATACCACAGATTTGACAATTAATTTCCCATCATTAAGGCAATAAAATCTTAGAGAATGAAGTGACCATTCACACACACAATCATTTAATGCCACTTGCACAAACTTTTATGTGGCACAAATTCCTCATAAATTTGACAGCTTAGACACACTTAACCATTGCCAATACCTTTCTTCATTAAAAGCTTGTCTAGGTAGGGCCCACAACTGGGTGACGATGGTAGGCCTTTTCTTTTGCCACATGTCACTTTTCAAAATCATTGAACACTCTTGAACACAGATGAACTAAGTTCAAGGGTGTTCTTATGTGTTCACCACTGTTCAATTCAGTTACTATTTTAATCTCCCACCTTCATCCTTAAACTAAATATCCCATGCTTAGTCACTGATTCCCAACTTCAATCAATAAAAAATTCTGCACACCGCGATCATGAGACCCCTTTTTAGTGATGACTTTATTCACCTACTATTGCTTCATAAAAATTATGAACGAGCTTGAACACTCTTGAAAACTCATGAACCAAGTTCAAGGTTGTTCAAGTATGTTCAAACCTATTCAAACCTATTCAAGAAACATTTTAGCAAATGATTTTTTTAATTCCACAAACACAAATGGACCATAGGGTTGACACTTTCACTAATAATTTGAACATGAGGACTTAAGAAGCTTTGAGATTCACAAAAATAACATGGTGACTCTAGAAATTAAATACAAGGACAAGGACTAAAACTTGGACTAACACCGGCTCTAACTAGGGACTGGCTTTTCTCAAAAGTTAGATAACTCAAAAAATCTGGTTTTGTAAACTACTGCAAAGGGCTCAAAAAAACACACAAGAAAGGAAAGACACACAACCTAAAAGCAAACTAAAACTAATATATACAACATGACACAAGAACCAATGCTAGAGCTTCAGCAATTTGAGGTCTTGCCCATTATAGGAAAATGGCAAGATCGTTCAATCTAGGTACACCAGCTTAAAAGCATTGGTTCCTAATTCTTCAGTAATAACAAAGGGCCCTTTCCAAAGTGATTCAAATTTACTATGGTCACCTTTCAGAGCTTTCCTTTTGTCCCATAGCAAGACCTCATCTCCTTTCATAAAAATTTTGGGTCTCGCCTTCCTGTCAAATATGCTTTTCACTCTGGCTTGATGTTCAGTAATTTTATCAACCAAAGCCTCTCTTTCTTCTTCCAACTTATGCAAATACATGATCCTTTTCTCCAAAGAGTCTTTAAATGTTTGGTCTTCAACAACCATTTGTAGTTTAGCTACTGAATGTTCCAAATGAACTGAGACTTGTGCACCTATCCCATACACCAATTCAAAGGGTTCCATGTTGATTTCTCTCTTGTGAGTAATTCTATTAGCCCAAAGAGCTTCATAAATTTTCTTGTGCCAATTATTTCCACTATCATCTACCAACTTCTTCATGATCATTATCAAATTTTTATTACTTGACTCAGCCTGCCCATTTCCCTAAGGGAAATAATCTGATGAATGAGCCAGTGAGATACTATGATCAAAGTAGAAAAAGGAAAGCTCCTGTGAAGAGAAGTAAGTAGCATTATCAGCTACAAATTTCTAAGGTACTCCAAAATGTACCAAAATATTATCTTTTAAGAAATCACACACCACCTGAGAATTAGCCTTCTTGGTTGGAATGGCATCGACCCACTTAGTGAAATAGTCAGTCATTGTTAGGATGTAACCATGACCTACACTTGACTGAGGATTAACAGGACTAATGAAATCAATTCCCCACTGCTTGAACGATTCACTTACCACAACTGGTTTGAAAGGCAAGGCAGCTAATTGGGGTCTTCTAGAGAATAACTGGCCATTTTCACAGTTCCTGATGAATGCATAAGCATCCTTGAACATCCTTGGCCAGTAGAAACAATTTCAAAGAATTTTGAATGTTGTCACAGTAGATGAGAAATGACCTCCGCAAGCCTCTTCATGAAAATTTTTAAGCAACTATAACTGCTGAATTTTATCCACACATCTTAGAAATGTGCCGTCAAGGCCTCTTTTATACAATACACCCTGCCATATTACACATTTTGCAGCTTGAAGTCTCAAAGTTCATCTCTCCTTAGGCATCAGTCTTTGTGGAAATTCTCCATAAGTTAGGAAATAAGCAATGTCACAGAACTAGGAATCTGTCAAACTAACCAATAATACTTGAGATGTGTCACATTCTAGATTTTTAAGTTGGCTTACATTTTCTGTAATAAATTTACAAAGCCCCCTTCCCTTGACAAGTTTGGTGGGATTTATTGTCAAGTCATATTCCTGAATCTTTGTCACCCATGATGCTCTCTTGTTCATGGTTATTTCTTGTTGCGTGAGAAGTGCTTTCACTGCTGAATCATGAACAAATACTATGGAATGAGAATAAAGGATATATAATTTAAACTGCTTAACTAATTTCACTACAACAAAGGCTTGTTTCTCTATGGGGGAACATTTTATTTCATGCTTTTTTAATGGTGTACTCATGAAAGAAATGGGTGCCTCATTCCCTAAAAACATCTTTCTGGGTTAGAATTCCTGACAAAGTGTGATCGAAAGCATAACAATAAATGATGAAATATTTTTTGTAGTCAAGGTAAACTAGAGCTAGGGCATTTGCTACAGCAGTTTTGATCACACCAAAAGATTTTCTACCTTCTTCTATCGATTTAAAGGGATTTTTTTCACTCATCATTCCCACAATGTTCCTGGTTAATTCAAAATTTTTTGGACAAAAGCTCTCAAGAAGTTAATTTGACCAAAGAAAGATTTGACTCCTGTTCTGGTTGAATGCAGACTGATTTGTTGAATCACCTTTACTCTTTCATGATCAATCCTAATCCCTTATTTGGATAGAATATGTCCCAACAACTTCCCTTCAATCACACCAAAAAATATTTTTTAGGATTAAGTGATATGTCATGGTCTCTACACCTCTGTAGGACTGATTTGAGATCTTTAACGTGATGTTTCCTTCTTTTAGAGTACATAGTCAAATCATCAAGGTAAATTACTATAATTCTATTTTTTAGATCAACAAAGGAAGAATCCATTTCCCTTTGGAAAGTTTCCCCCGCATTAGTCAAGCCAAAGGGAATTCTATTATAGGCAAATGTTCCCCATGGCGTGGTAAAAGAAGTCTTCTATTTATCTTCATCAGACACACTCACCTGATTATATCCAGAAAACCCATCAAGTAGACACATCATTTCTGATCTGGCAACCGCCTGTAAAACATGTTCCATCTTGGGCAAGGCATAGTTATCCTTTAGACTATCCTGGTTTAAATTTTGGAAATCTAGACAAATCCTTATTTCGCCATTCTTTTTTCTGACAGGGACAATATTTTCTATCCCAGTTGAGTGATGAATAGGGTAGATGATTCTGGATTTTAGCATCTTGTCAACTTCTTTAAGAATCACTTCAGAAACTTTAGGATTGTAACTTCAAAGTTTTTGTATGAAGGGATTTGATTCAGGTTTAAGAGGGATATGATGGCTAAATTTCCCTTTCCAAAAATCTTTAAGATCACTATAATCCCAAGAAAAAACATCCATGTAGGCTGTCAAAAAGATCTGAAGGTTTTTCTTCTCTTGAACAGACAGAGTCTTACCTATAGATATCCACCTAGGTTTGGCTGTAGTACCAATATTCACCTTGTCATATTATTTTTGCACATCTGACTGATATTTTTCCTTGAAATGAAACTATCATCTTTTCAAGAAAACAAGTTTTCTAAGGAAACCAAACCTTTAAGAATTTTGTTGCTCTTCAACTGGACAACTTCTTCTTTCGGTAAGAACTCAGAATTAGACTTTTCACCATCTTCATTCATTTCTTCAAAGTAGGTGGATGAGAAAACTTCTATATATGCCATGAAATCCTTAATTCGGGCATCATCTTCAAAAACTTGCAGATGTTCAATGTTATTTGGGACATTAGGTCTATATATCATCTCAACCTTGTATGTGTCTATTTTAAAGTCTAGGTGAGGGAGTAGTAGCAACGCTGATACAGCTAGGGAATCAACTCTTGTATTGAGACTCCTGGGAATTGCTTCTATGGAAAAAACTTCAAAAGAATTAACTTCATCCCACACTAAGTTTCTGTAATGTTTCAAGCATTCATTTTTTACTATAAATTGACCCTTCACTTGTTTAACAATTAGTTTAGCATCACCTTTCACAACAAGTGCCTTGATTCCCAGTGTCATTACCTCTCGCAACCCTAATAATAGAGCCTCATATTCGGCGGTATTATTAGTATTTTTAAAATCCAATTTGAAAGAGAAAGGGATATATTGATCATCTAGGCCTTTAAAGACTACACCAACCCCTGAGCCTACATTAGCACAACTACCATCAAACTCCACCAACTAAATTTTCTCCTTTTCACCAAAGTGTACACAAACAGGAGGGGCTTCATCTAAAAAAATCATGTAATTGCCAAAATCATAGTCTTGGAATAGGATTTGTGCTTGAGGATCATTAGATGGGATTACAGTGTATTTATTTTTAGCTTCAGGTTCCAATTTGACCTTTTTCTTTCCAATAGGGATAACAGCTTCTGACCAATCCATCTTTATTTCTCCACCCATGTCTCCACAAAAAGTTCTGCTCAATAGAATCCCATAGCTTGCAGGTATATCTACTACTAAAATGGTTAATTTGAGTCTCTTATTGGCATAAGCGGCTAAAATAGCTTGGGCATCTTTAACTTGACCTATTAAGGGAACCTATTTCCTGTCCATAGAATATCACCTCCCAAAATTTTTAGTCATGGTTAAACCTAAAGCTTCGGCAACAGATGATGGCATAATGTTATCAGAGGCACCTGAGTCTATAATGCAATTACTTAGTTTGAGACCATTAAGGAGCAGAGAAATATAAAATGGGTTGGGCTTCCTAATTTCATCAACTTCGCATTTCAATTCTGACATAGGAGTAGTAGCAACATCACTCTGATTCATAACAAATGGTGAAACAACTACGGGCGAGTCAACTGGGTCGTCAATTTGACTTACAATGCACTGATTAGATTGAGATGGATTTTAAAGGTCACCCTTGACATACTTGACCAACTTATCAAGTTATTTGGGATTCAATCTCAAATATTCAGTAGGAGAGATTTGGATAGCAGAAGACTTGCAAAATTCTACAATATCAAAAGAGGACATGCCATAATATTTTTGTACAACTTTAACATCAAGAGTCCGAGGGCTGGGGGAAGAAGAATTACTTATAGGATCTTGAGTCTTGTGGAAAGTGCCAGATGATGTTGGAGTGTTCTTTGAAGACTTTTGATTTTGAGTGAGCATGGCATAAGTGGGATCCTCAAGGGTGACTAGAATATCTCCTCTTTCTAAGTCAGATTCATATTCTAAAAAGTATGAGCTAGAGTTGCCAAGTTTGTCTTGAGGGACTTCTTCTATAGTACATTCTCCTAGCACATCTTTTTGGGCTTCCATTTGTACATGTATTTGCATATCTGGGCAATAATTGCCATCATGATCCATTGTCAGGTGAAAAGAACACATGATATCCTCTTTTTGTGAAGCTTCCAGGGACAATCTTGGTTGATTAGAAGGCAACAAAGGGGGTTTTTTGTGCCATTGATTAGGCTACTTTCTATTGATATCTTGATAAGGGGAAGGAAATGAAGATCCTTGCTATGGTAACTACCTCTTCAAGGCAATTACATCATTCATGAGTCTCTGAACAACTAGATCTGTAGGAGCAGAAGTAGAAGGTTGAGAGTGAGCAGTCTATACGTCTTTTCTCCATTTCTTGGCTGTAATAAGATCATCTTCTAACTTAGTGGCCTATCCTTGGGCAATAGCTAAATCAACTCGTCTACTCCTTTAGTGAAAACCTAAGTTCAGGGCATAGAGTTTACAAAGAAAAATTGTTGGTTTTCTGGGGTCAGTCTTTTGGCAGTAGGAATTCTATGAATAACTTTTTAATATCTAGACACATAGTCTCTCATTGGCTCATGAATCTCTTTCTTCATTTGTGTTAATTTTTCTATCAGGGAATGTTCATCATCAGCCCCTTTAAAACATCCTTTGAATGGGGTCTTCATGGTTTGCTAGTTTGTGATAGACCCAGTAGGAAAGTGACCAAAAAATTTTGTAGCTCCCTCTGAGAGGGATTGTGCAAAGAGCTTGACGACTACATCTTCATGTTGTACTGCTAAAATGGCAGTAGCTACATTGAATGCATTCAAGTGCTCATCTCCCGAGACCTTGCCATATCTAAAAAATTTAGGCAAGAATTATTTAATACCTTTAGGGAGAAGATGATGAGCTCCTAAATTTAAAGGACCAACTGCTACACCCCATGGTTGAGCCATGACTGCACTTGGAAATATTGTTACTGGTGGCGGTTCTTGAATACCAGACAAAGTCAAGGCTTTCCAGACGCTAGAGGATGGGGAAGTATTTGAAGAGGCTTTAGGAGGGGAAGTAGGTCTACTCTTGGCTTTGGGATTTGAAATGTAAGAGGTCAAAAAATGAAGGTTTTGAAAACTCTCATAAAAAGTATCAAAAATGCTCTCCTTCCTCTGGGACCTGGTATATGGTTGAGAATCCAGTATTATATTCTTTTACTGCCTTTGAGCAAATCTGTCAATGATTTGTGCCTCTTGGGCAATTGGGAGCCCCCTCAGCCATGCTCCTATATCTTCATCTTCTTCTAAAACTAGGAGAACTTGTTGATACTGGTGATAGCTAGTCTTTAAATTCCAAGCAACAGTGTTCAAATCAAAAATTATATCCTCTTGGGTATTTTTGAAATTAAGATTTGGTTGAATGAAAGGAGGTTGCTCCTCCTGGTTTGGTATCACCATAGCTGGTAGGACCATATATTGTTCATAAAAGAAATCATTTAAAAATAGGTCTACACTGTGAGCGCTCCCTAGTAGAGTCGCAAAAAATCTGTTAGCAAACAGATTTGTCTTTCTACAAATACTCTTTTAAGTTTTACTCTATCACCCTTAAAAGACAAACTATCTCTAACAGTTGGGTAAGTATCTTATATGATCACTTCCCTCTAAATTTTGTTATAGGTACAGCTCCCTAATATTGATTTTCAATGAAATTTGATAACAGTTCAATTGGTTAGCTTTTAACCTGAAAGCTTATAAAGGCTGCAATATCATTCTTCAATGATATGCTATTAAACAATTTTAAAGGAAATAAAACCAAATAATGAGTGGGAAGAAAAACATAGTTACTTCTGCGATTGCATTTCATTAAACATAAACAACTTATTAGCTAAAGATAACAAAAGATAGATAAAATCCAGAATTCAGAGAAGATAGATAAAATCCATAATTTATATATTATGAACCAACAGACATATACATAATAGGATAAACAAGATCTCATCATAGGACACTTCGCTTTTGGCTTTCAAACAACATAGATTTGATAAACCTCACTATAATATATTTCAGAAATTACTGCACAAGCAATTGCATGAAATCTGTTCTTTCCATAACATTTAATTATTACTATTTTTTCCTTTAACCTTCTCAAAAAGAAAAACTATTACTATCAAAATCTATTATCTATCAACAATGAGTTTTTTTTTAACCCTTTAAAAGTTTCAGCAGCCAAATAAATAGTATCAGAGCACTGAGAGGTCTCCCAAAAAATATGACCTCTTGAGCAATTAGTTAAATAACTAAATCAACAGAAAAAGGACACACTTCCTTAATAGTTTGCATGTTAACCAAGTAAAGACTAAATAACCAAATCTGGTTCCTTGTCCACAACATGATCCTCACTCCCTGCTAGACTCCCTTCTTCTTTGGTAACCGATTGGGCAAGTTTCCATTCTTTATATGCTTGGACCAGCTCCTTCCTGAATGACAGATGTGGGATCTTAGAATTCACTATCCGAGCCATGGAGGTGTCTTTACTCCACTTCAATTTCTTCACCTTTTCTATGACATTGGGCAGCTGATCCACACATAGATATAGCATAGATTCAATCATTTCCATATGAGTTAAGTCAGAGGATTTAGGATTAATGTTTTCTCTAATAACCTTTATTTTCGAGTCGAAAGCCTCCAGGGCGCCCTTCAATTCTTGCTCACCATAAAGTGATGGATAGGTATAAGTGAAATTGATCACTTTCAACTTGTTCATGGCAGCCTTTTGAATCTGCTTAGCTTCAGACTCATATTCTTTGTTTTCTATAAAGGTGCTCCTTATTAGAGTGATGCGCCAACTGATGTTCTTCTTGAGGATGAAGAAAATGGATTCTTCATCACCTTTTAGGGACTTTCCATGTAGAATTTGTTGAAACCATGCCTCTCTATCTCCATAAAAATTTTCATCACCGACACCCATTTTTTCCTCATCTCCATCCTAGACCTGGTGCTGGGCTTGCAATTCTCCCATTACAGCCTCTGTGTCATGAAGAACTAAGTGTGAATCCTTGATGTATTGTCTTCCATTGTTAAACACTTGGGACATCCACTCATCAACTAAGGAGACCAATGTCCGACCTCTCTGAACTTCATTCAGCAGTGTTTTACTTTTCGTCGAGTTTGGGTCAAATACCTATGATGATTGAGTCAGTGGGGTGGCGTCAAAGTTGCAAAAAGTATTTATGAACTTAGAGAGTGAGACTATGGTTTGCTTCAGTTCCTTCTTTCCCTTACTATCCTACCATGATGTTATCAACATCTTCTAGGCTATCTCTTTGAAAAGGTGATTCTTTCCCACTCTATCCATAGTCCCTAATTCAATTTTAGTGAATTCAAAATCTTCGACTCCAACATCTTGGTTCTCTTCCTTCAGTCTATAGGTGGCTACTTTAGTTTTCCACTTCCTATTTTTAGTATCAACAAACATTCATGCTGTACTCTTAACTTTCTTGGCCTTGGGATTCTTTTAAGCATTTTTACTGACTATATCTTGCACTGGAATAGATACCAAAATCAAGCTCCATTTCTTATTCACTGAAGAGGTTAACCATCTTGGTGTATCATTTGTTTCTGCTAGTTGGGCACCAATCTTAGTAGGGGTATCCATTAAATCCAGAGTGACATCATCAAGATTGAAGAGATCTTTTCCGATTTGCTCATCTTCCCCAATTTGGTAGTTTAAATCCCCAAATTTGTCATCCTCAAAATTGACTATTTCTGTATTCTCTTGAGTCATCTTTCCCTTTTTCTGTGATCGGAATCTTGATCTAGTAATGCATCGAGGTGAGGCCACAGGGGTAATTTCTGCAACAGATTTCTTTCTGGGATCCTTATTCCGCTGCTTATCTCATGAACCTGCATTACCAGATGGTTTATGAGGATTAGAAACAAAGGGGGAGGAAAATAAAATTGAAGTTTTAACTCCAATTGATTTAGGACTAGACTATTCTCTTTTTTTCTGCAGCCATTCTTCAGTTAATTTGAGTACATGTTGTGTGCTGCACTTAATGTCATCTTCCTCCTCTCTTGACCAGTCAATATCGAACTCTTCATTATCTAGGAGCCTTTTGAAATTGGGCTCAACTAAGTCAGAACCATCATCTGTCACCCCTTCTATGTTGAACTACAATCTCATGGATAGGATTTGAGATATGCAGAGTGTATTATGACCTCTCTTCATAACTTGGGACTCATTTGCACAATATTCCCAGAAATCCTCTAGATGGGGAACTTGAAACATGTGAGATCTAAGGCCTAGATTCCCACTAGCAAAGTTTTTATTATTAAAGCCTGTTCTCTCCATGTAATACTCGAAATCAAAATGAATAAGGTCACTCCCAATACTTATTGCATCTTCAATAGTTAAGCATGAAAATTTACCTAGTTGTAATGGGAAAATTTTCTCCCATCCTTCTTCGGGAAGAAAATGTTTAAGCACAGTAGCAAGCTACCTATAGAATTCTGCAAGAATAAAACAATCAAAGGCATACCTAGGTAATTTTTTAGGGGAATCTTCAAAACCACCAATTCTAGTATAAGTGAACCTAGGGAACTGAATGTAAAAACTCCCAAATCTTGTCACAAATTGTTGAGCTTCTGAACTCATTCTTCTGGCTGAATCCCCAGTCATCTCAAAACAAAGTTTACCCATAAAAGTATCATGTACCCTCCTGTAGTTCTAAATTATATTGTCTTTACGAAGAATGGGGAAATACTCAAAAACACACATTCCATCTATCCAAGGCTCATGAATCATCCCATCCCATTTCCTACTACAGGATAGATAGTACATCAAATAAGAAGACATGAAAAAGCTACATCCAGTGAGTTTGGAATTGTTTAGTTGTTCTCTCATAGAGTCTGCAATTAATTTGGCCCAATCCAACTTATGTTTTCCTTCTAAAACAATCTGAACATAACAGATCAACCAATCTGAAAAGAAGAATGCCTCAGGTGACCCTCTAACTCTATGCAACATCACCATAACATCACTAATATACCGGTGCACATGACTTCTGTTGAGATTTTTGGGTAAACAGGAACCTCCCCTTTGGGCATTTAATAACCAATGCTTGGCTATTGAGGTATGATTTGCATCTGCATTTGGTTTGAACTTAACAAGGGATTGCATGGGAGAGAAAGAGGAAAACATTCTCTCTTGAATTTGGAAAGTGCCTAAAGCAGCAATTCCTCTATTTACAGCCATCAAGACCTCACCATTTCTTTTGATAATTGATTCGGTCCGCTATTCATAGTTGCGGATACACTCATGGACAAGTTAAGGATAGACTACTGCAGGAGGAAAACATGTAGCTATGCACAACCCACTACTCAAAATTTCAAGAGAAGGGACATTCTCTTCTATAGACCCAGTGAGCCTATCAACAATTCCTTCTACATCATATCCTTCTAAATCTATGTCTATCACAATGGGATTTTCACATACCAGACTAGACACACTTCCAAACAATTGGAATGCAGACTTCATACTTGCTAGAACAGACTAATAATTATCATAGAAACTTTCGTAAATTTCACAAGCTCTTAAATTTAAACACGGTAGGAATTGCAGCCTGACTTGCCTTAATCACTGTAGAAAACTCTACAACTAGAGCTCCAAAAACCCTTACCTTCAATCTTCACGCATACAGACAGCGAAAAAATTTCAAAAATAATGAATGCTAAGAAGGGTTTTAAATAAGAAATACCATGGATTTGACAAATAATTGCCCATCATTAAGGCAATAAAAGCTCGAAGAGTAAAGTGACCGTTCACGCATGCAATCATTTAATGCAACTTGCACAAACTTTTATGCCACATGAATTCCTCATAAATTTGACAGCTTAGACACACTTAACCACCGCCAATACCTTTCTTCATTAAAAGTATTTCTAGGTAGGGCCCACAACTGAGTGGCAACGGTAGTCCTTTCCTTTTTCCACATGTCACTTTTCAAAATCATTGAACACTCTTGAACATGGATGAACTAAGTTCAAGGGTGTTCTTATGTGTTCACCACTGTTCAAGTCAGTTCCTATTTTAATCTCCCATCTTCATCCTTAAACTGAATATCCCATGCTTATTCACTGATTCCCAACTTCGATCAATCAAAAGTTATGCACACCGCTATCATGAGACCCCTTTTTAGTGATGACTTTATTCACCTACTATCCCTTCATAAAAATTATGAATGAGCTTGAACAATCTTGAAAACTCATGAACTAAGTTCAAGGTTGTTCAAGTATGTTCAAACCTGTTCAAACCTACTCAAGAAACATGTTATAAAATGATTTTTCTGATTCCACAAACACAGATGGACCACAGGGTTGACACTTTCATTGAGAATTTGAACATGAGGACTTAAGCAACTTTGAGATTCACAAAAATAACATGGCGACTCTAGAAATAAAATACAAGGACAAGGATGAAAACTTGGACTAACACTCACATATGCATACCATTCAGTGTTTTGCATTATATTTTTGTGTTAAACCTATTATTAGTGGACATGAACCCTAGATATGAAATTATATTTTTCCTATTATGCTACATTGATATCTTAAAAAATTCAAGAGTGTTTTAATAATGTCTTGTACATTCTTAGAATAATATTGTATCCAAATGTGTATCTTCTTAAATGGTAATGGCATCATTTATAATTTGTGTGTCATCTCGTTTACTCTTAAAAGGAATCATATTCCTAGAAAACTGAAGTATTTGGATAAGTTGTTTTGTACCTTAATTGTTGATAGTAGCTAACTTTATCTATTGAGCCTATCTATAATATATATTTTCATCATTCACTTAATTGATTTAAAAGGTTGCCCACTTTAATTATTCCTATAAATGCTAAGTTTACTTCAAGAATTGTTATGTCTGACTATTTATACTAACTAATGTACGTTTATAAGTTAGAATTGAAGAGTTTTTTGCATTTCTAATATGAAGTAAGACACGACTGGTAATACTCACTTTAATTATAGGTTTGAAAGGATGATAGTGTTGCATGGCTATGTTTAGTAGGTTAATATAAGAGTTGGAATCTTGTATCTCTCTTCCCTTTTCCCTATTCTAGACAAATGGATGAAATGAACTGGTGGTAGAAATAATTATATAAAAAGAGAACTCGGAAACTTATGAGTGAATCAAGATGTTTGTAAGTGATATAACATGTTGAAAACAAGGAAATTCTTGAGATTTATATATCATAGATATGATTGATAATAATACTATGAAATATCTCTCTCTTCTCCCTCTCTTCTACTTTCTTGAAGTAGGAAATTGGAAAGAAAATAAAAAATCTACTATCTCTCTTCTCCCTCTTAATGAATAATTTTTGAAGAACTAAATTAATCAGACAAAACAATGTGTTATTGATATTAAAGGAAACCATTGGGTAAAGGACCTATTCCCCCAAGGTCTTATCATAAATAGGGTTATAGTTCACATTTTAGTGAAGAAAGAAATGTTTTATTCATATTATTTTATGAATTATGTCAGAACCATGTTAATTTGTACAAGTTAGGCCAATATAAGCAAGTAAGTGTTAGGGAAGAGTATGTACAATGTTGTCTAAATGTTTTATGGTATAAGTATAAAAGAAAGAACAAAAGAAAGAATAAAAGAAAGAAAGTAGATTATCTTCCCTAACGATTGAAGTAAACTCTCATAAAAGGATTCTAAATAGATGTACCTTTTGTTAGTTGCCTAGTGAGTGGTTAGGATCAGGTAGATTAGTATTATGGAAATAAATTCATGTATAAACGGGATACTAATAAACCTATGTTTGATGTTTTATGTGTAACTATCACTTTAGTTGTATGAAACTAATAGTAGTATTAGTTGATTGACTAATGGTATTAGGGGCGATCAGTCATTATAAAGGGAATAGTTTGAAAAAATGAATGTATATTTATTAGAATAGATTTAAGTTAAACTTTAGATTTTTATTTATAGGAAATGTTGGAAGGATATTGATATGATGAAATAGAGTAATCAGTTAAAAGTTTAATGATATGAATGGCTACTCTTGAATGCACTCCTATTAAGGAAATGGAAGATAGGTAGAAAATTTATGAGCATTATGTTAGTGTCATTGATTAAATGTGTTAGTGAAATAACTAGTTGAAAGGGGAGTGGTAGTAGGATTCATATGTTCTCCTCTTAATGGATGTGTGGTTAATTTTGAAATAAAAATTCAAATGAAACCTTCACATTACTATTTGAAATTGATGGGAATTAGGTATATTTATACGAAAGGGTCTAACTGTTAGGATTAGGATCACTGAGAGGGGGGGGCGGGGGGTGAATCAGTGATCTATCAATTAATACTTTTTGTTATTATCTGAATCTTTACTTAAATGCTTATGTACTGAACTTGAATATCAATGCAAGTAAGATAAACATACACAACACATAACACCATATATGATTATGGTGAAACCCAATGTAGGTGAAAACCCCGGTGGGAATTAGTACCCACAAATATTTTGTACTAGTGTCTTATGATCCTTGTTAGAAGATCCTTAACCCTGTTAGGAGTTGTCTTTACAATACATGAAGTATAGTGACCTTGTTAAGGGTAGGACCCTGTTATGAGTCTTTTACAATAACCTTGTTAGGGGTGGTGGACTCACTATCCAAGTGGTGAAGGCTACAACCTTCTGGATATTTGATACACACTATATCAACAAGATGAACTGCTGCTTGTGACACTGCTTGTCTGATTAGTTCCTTTTGTGCACCGATGCTTTAACCTCTTGTAAAGCACTATAACAATCTTATCTATATTATAAAAACTTCAACTTCAATATCTATATTATCAACATATGATAAATATAGCTCTGCTTCTTTAACACTCTGCTCTTCTTTTCTTATCTCTAGCTTTCACAACTTTTCCAATCATAGAAGACCTTCTATAAGTACTTCCTCAAAGGACATGAACATGTTGGCTTTAGGAAACCTTTTATCATGTATCTTGACCACTTACATAACCATGCAACCCTTAATTAAGTTGGCTTAACATTAATTATATCTGCTTTACTCAAACCAAATAGACACATCTTTTGACACAGTCCACTTCACCAAATTAGCTCTAACTAATTATCCCAGATGAATCAAGTCACCCGCTTTTAACCATATATTTTTAGGTCACTAAAAATCACTAATCCAAAGGTGCAAGTCCTGAGGATAAGTGAAAATTCCACGCCAAAACAATCTCTGTCGGCTCTTTCCATGATCTCTGTCCTGTTCTGGCATTCACTAGATGTACCTCTTCAACTGGCTATATCTTCTTCATACTTGCAGATCTGATCATGCTATCTTAGAATTAGCATGTAAAAATACTCATAATATTATCTTCAAAGGTGCATATCATTTGGCTCCCAAATGAACACACGCTAATCAAAACTATAATAGTTTGTTCCTTGCTCTGTCCTGTTTTTTGTACTTAGCCAATTTCTGATCTTATGATAATGTGTGCTGACTCCGAAACTTTATATGACTTTGTTTCCATAATGAAAACAATAAATAGATTCATATACTTTAGTATAGTCAACTTTCCAACAATCTCCCCCTTTTTCATTAATGGCAACAAAGGAATATGGTGAAGTTACTATCTATACTTTTATATAAAAACTCTCTATCTTATATCTCCCTTTTATCATATAATAGACTCCATATTCTTCATACTCTACTCCCCCTTTGACATTAATGACAAAGGTGCTCAAAAACACTTCTATGTACTTACTTAGCATACATATCTGGATATGCAATCTGCAACTTCTGGATCTCTTTCTCCCAAAATGGAATCAGTGAATTAACAATCTATAGATGGGAACATAATGCATATTGTAGCTTCTCCATCTTCTCCAAGTCTATGCTAAGACCTTGATCATATGATAGAATTCATATTTTATACATTACTTTACTCACCCTTTGATATTATCTTCTCTACCTTCTCAATCTTATCAATCTGCCCCTGATATACACATATTGATATCACTGGAGGGATATTCCATAGATTTCCTTATCTTCTCTATCATAGCTTCTACCTCCTGGATATTCTTTTTAATGATGGGCACTTAACTTTCCTGATTCATACAGTCAGCAATAATCTTTCTGCCTTTTTCTGCAAACTCTTTCAAGGATGCTTGACCAGCTTGAGTGAACTAAGATCAAGTGTAAATTTTCTAACCAATTCACTGAGCCTCTTCTTCATATACTTCTCTTCTGCAATAACTGATTTATTTTTCATGACTCCTTCAGATTATATACTCCCCCTTACTTATTTACTCCCCATGAGTCTAAGTTTGTTATGGGTGTCAAACTTTACAACAATGATGATGAATTGTCCATCACTTCGGTCTTCTCTTTTTCTGCTTCCTTTTCTATGATATCTTAAATCAATATATCTTCTTGCTGATATAAAGACTCTCAGCTTCTTGAGTACTCACAAATTTTTCTTCAAACTTGTCTAGATCAATATCCATTTCTTTCCATTGATACTTCAACATTATCAACCACGAATGTGTCCTCCATGTCCTTGGCCATGGGCACAAAATCCTATGGACCTATCATAATAGTTTTATCTGCTTCTTCACATGATATTTCAAATTGTATCTTTAATCAGATATACTCTTACGTGAATTCTCTTTTTTTGTATTCATACTTAGATGATCAACAATAAGTATGTGATTCCAAGGATAACATCAGGTCGGCTCCAAAACAAAATCTCCAACGGCTATACTGATATATGTGCTTCCAAGGATAACATCAGGTCAGCTCCAAAACAAAATCTTCAATGGCTATACTGATACTCTCACATAGAACACTGCTCAACAAGATTTTGACCCATTCCACTTCATGAAATTTACGCGCTGAAGCATACTAATAAGTCACTTCTTAGATGTTTCAAAGATTTTCTTGATATATCAATCTCTACTGAAGAATGTAATTGTGAGGCTTTGCTACTTGACTACAAGTTCTCCTTTGATTATTCAGCCACTTACTCGATTGTTAAGTAATTTTACAACTAATTTCCAAAATGACATGTCCATGCTTTGGCTTCATTTCAAACTCGAATGACTTTGCTTAACAAATAATGATTATCAATCTCCTTTCTTCACTGTTGAGAACAACTATAGTCCATTAAAAATACAACTGCTAGGGCTTCTATGATCTCCAATCATTTATTCTGACCGCAAGTGAGCACTTGGTGATTTTAAAGTAGATTTCCACCATTAATACTTTCCGCGTGGACACGAAAAGCAATTGTAACTTTTGTTCTTGTTCCTGATAACAACTTAGATCATGTTCTCTTACATACTACAACACAATGTCTCCAAACAATTGTAATCCAAGGCGCATACTCAGAGGTGAGTATACCAGCCACACAGGGGTTCAGAGCAAGAATAGCTCCCCCTAAGACCATGAGGGTCAACTAACCAGAAGTAGAAGGTGCATCCACTGAGGATGCATCTACTACCTTGTTCTCTTCTTTATCCTTCTTTAATTTGACCCATATCTTGTTCGTATCTTCTGTAGCTTTCACAAATTTGATTTCTCTGCCTCATCCCATAATGAATCTTCTAACTTTTTAGGGCTTTCCTATTCCTGCGCTCTAGATCTGCAATGCTTAAAGATGTGTCCAGCCTTGTTACAAGAGTGACAAATAACTAGAGGCCTGATATTCTTTGGTGCATTGGTGTGAGTTACCAATTTGTACTGTCTAGTAGAATGACCATTATAATTACATATCTGACATGTAATGTTCTAAGGACTTCTAACATGTTGCTGATGATATCTTCTTTGGCTTTGCTAATTTTGATTTCTTTTATTTAGATTCATGTTCTTCTGACTTGTTTTACAATCCATGGCTCTATGACCAAACTTATTGCATGAATAACAATAACCATTGAAAGGTCTTACCTCTTTGCAATCTCTCTCCAAATGTCCATGTTTGTTACAGGCATAACAAGTTCTGTTAACTTGCTTGATTTCTCTTTTAGGTGGTTCTACTTTAGCCTCTACAAGATCTTCAACTTTCTTTTCTTCTGAAGATGTCTCATGTGCTTTCTTTCTTTCTTGCATGGCATCAATATGAATTTGTGCTTCATTGTATCCTATACCGCTGGTATCTCCTTTAACCTTTTTAGCATACAACTAAGATTCTATCAGATCCTTGCTTGTGTGTAACTTGTCAATATGATTCTTTTCTGCAATCAATTCAGATTCTATCTTCTCTTTGTTGTTTCTTAGCTCTAAGATTTCCATGTTTGCTTGTCTCAGTTCTTCATCTAACTTCTTTCTTGCTTTTACTTGATCATCATAGGCATCTTGATTGTTACATAGCTTTTCATCTAATTCTTCAATCTGATCCTTCAGAGATGAATTTTCTTCATTCAGCCTTTTGACTACTTCTCCCAAATTATTTGAAGAATAATTCCTTAATTCTTTTTTCAGTTTCTTGATAAGTATTTGCATGCCTTCAACTTTTAGTTTTAGATCTTCATTTTCTTTTTCATGTGTCAAGTTCTTCAAGGGCTTCTTCAAGATTCTTTTTCAGGTGTTTCATTTCTTC
>MU228469.1:559395-575205 GCA_018584345.1 Thuja plicata | reverse complement strand
CACAAATTGTTCAAATTGAGAGCTTCGATTCACCTGCATACACAAAACCAAAAATTAAAAATGATATTGATACTTGTTCATAAATTAATATTGAATAATGCTTTAATTAAAAAAAAAAAAAAAAAAAAATTAAAACTATAAAAAATACAAACCTACTTGATAATTTTAAATTTTAGTTGTCCTTTAATTCCCCAAAAAATGCTTTAAAACTATTAAAAAAATGATTTTCTTCGAAAAACTTTATTATAATTCGCAATTAAAGAAAATTATATATTTTTTATTTAAAAAAAAAAATGCTTTAATAGATGACTTTAAGGGTCGTGGTCGCATGGCGACCATGTTTGGTCGGCCCTAGTTCTGGCCGAACCAGGTCCGGCCGAAGGTACCTATGTGGAAGCAAAACAAGCAAAAAATGTGTGTTTGGAGGATTTTTTCCACATAACAATTTAGCTTGTTTAAAAATCTAAAAATACCCTTTTGTAGAGCTCGGAGTCTAGATTATGGTCATATAATTTTTATGGTGTTTTATTTACATATACTATACTGTAAGTTGAAAAAACTCCAAGTAGGTATTTTAACATTCAAGAACACGCTTATTCGAAAAAAAAAAAAAAAATAGCAAATCATGTCGAAAAAATTTACAACTTATATGTAACACTAGAGGAGAGAGTCCTCTTCAAGAATATGTAATTTTTTTTGTATTTGGTTTAAATTTTCTAAGGCAAATGTGGAGGGAGAAAAAAACTGTTAATTTCGGGTAATTCCGACTTTGAATAGTTATAACAGACAAAATATATACCGAAAACCAATTTTTCTCTTTTTATGCACTAGCTATACATGTTATCTAAAACATATTCTGAAATCAGAAGAAAAAAAGATTATTTGCATATATTAAAGTGGAGGGAACTAGACCTTACATTTTCAGCATTTTTTGAGCAATTAAAAAATGGACTTCAAAAATTAAAAAACTAGGTCAATACTTATTCAAAAAAATTTAAAAAAATTGTAGGCATAAACTAGATCCAATTTTACACATTTCATTAGTTTACATCATTTTCAAATTCTAAACACAAATATCACTTTTATGTCGTTAAAGTTCAACAGTTTTGCATGTTGTGGTCCTCTTCCTTTGTTAAAGTGTGACATAGGTTTGTACTTTTACCCTGTTAATTTGTTTTTGTTTATAGTACTTTCTCATATTTCTTCTATTCTCTTATGTTGTCTATCTATAAATAAAATGAACTTAGATATAGTTATGTATTGATGTACCTAGGAAAGAATATATTGTCTCTTAATGAAAGGTTCAAAGAGGTTATTGTGAAATGATAGATTAGTAATTGGAATTATAAATGATGAATAATTATGAAACAATGAAATAAGATAGTAACTTTATTGTAATGGTTGTTTCATGTTTACAGCGTAAAGCATCAAAAGAGTTTGGGTCTATGAAGTACCTAGGATAATGCCTACCTTAATGAATATTAATCTCTAACCTAAATGATTAAGGAAAATGATATAAAAGATAGTAGATGTTTATGGAATCAATATGAATTAATTACATGATTTGATTAGATAAATAATGATGTTAGATTATTAACTTATGTTTAATAAAAGAAACATTTTAGAAACATTTACTTTAGTGCATTAAAATGAACGTAGACCAATTAAGCTCATAATTCAATGAATATCATATGAATGTAAATATGTTAGATAATGTTGCTCTAGTAGCAACATTGGGGAACCTGTGAGGACTTTGGTTGAATAAATCTTGCATTTAAGTTTGTAGACAAGTGCTTGATTATGTTTTGGAAACATGAAGGGTAAAGATTATTCTAGTTAACAAAAAAAAATTATTTGGGTCTTTTAGAAGTTTTATATGTGTTGTCCTCTTGAGTTCCCTAACAGATTGTTATAGGAAATAGTTTCCATGTCTTGGTTGTGCTTCCCATTTTGCATACAGATTTGTCTGACGGAGATCTTCATAACGAAATCAACTATGTGCATATTCTGCAACATTGGCATATTATTTTGAACACATATCTACCAGGATAACTGCAACTGTACATTTTATTATCCCATTGTATGCTATTCTTCATCATGATCTGATGGATGTCATGCCATGTTTCTGCCTCTTGTGTGGTCTTTCAAATCTCTCATTTTGACGCATTCAGAGAGCACAATGCGATTGGTTATGAATTAGGTTTTACACCTGCAACTTGTATTTTATTTGAACTCTTCTATGAATTTCATGTGTTTATTTTCATGATTCACGACTATGAAAAGGCCGTGATATTGTAATTATTTAAAAATCAATTGCAATATACTGAACACATCTCTCCAACGAATCCATTTTGAACATATCCAGGGTAATTTCTATTCAAATAATATATATGTTGGCTTTATCTACAATCACCATTGTACAACATCCTTAGACCAGTCTGTAATCAATGTAAACTTTGCCAGCTGCACAGTCTGCAATTGTCTCGAAATCTTGTTGAGATAAATCCATGACATTATTTTATGTTCATCTTCACCCAAAACATTTTCAGCTGTGCGCGTATAGAGAGGATAATGACAAACGTTGTTGAATCTTCTGACTGCATCAGCGTGAGAGAAACTATGGCCGTTTTAGTTTGTTTATTCGACTGAACATTATTTCATGATGAAATACTTCGTGCCCGCCTAAACATGTGATTGATATGTCACAGTTTTAATACCAACATTTGTATTTCCTGAATATACACATGGTAGGAGGATTACCACAAGGATATGCTGCTCCGAACACATCTGGGACCCCAAATTCTACTATATTGTGTTCTCATTATTCTAAATCTTAGTCCCTCTCTAAATCTGCCTTATCAAATCCATTCTCAACGTAAGTAGCAAGCATCTGAATGCTTTGATGGAAGTCCATGATCTGTTTCGAATTTCCTATTTTGGCTTGCAAAAATATGCCAATTACATTTGCTTTGACTGAAACCCTAAAAAAATTAGGGCACTGTTTCATTTTCGATGAAACTTGGCTTTCGAGGAAACTTCTAAATGATTCGTAGATGGGTTACATTTCACTTATCACCATCTCTTTCGATGCTTCTTCTATGATATTTCATCAATGCCACTACCTTAAGATTTTTTTCATAGAAAATGTTCAATGGGGTCTCTCCATATAGGGGTTTTAGAATTTCATTTTGTGTTGAAAATGATTTTGAATTTTTTTTCCATCCATCTATTTTATTCTCATCCTCTTATGAACATCAATTTTTTAAATCATAATGATTTTAAAACTTAATCTTTGAAATTAACTTCCATCATAAATTTATAAATCATTTTATTATTAAAATCAGATTGATTTAAATAATTAAAAACTTTCCAACTGATTTAAGAATCAATCTTGAGTGTTAAGATATTAGCTGGGTTCCTTGTGGACCCAACCTAAAAAAAATTGTTTTCAAACACCTGGTCATTATTCTTCTCAAGCTGGTACTGAGAGTGTTTCATAATGCACTGAGAGTACCAAAAACAAGATTCGACATTATTGGATTGTGTTCTTTGAGCTTCTGTAAAAGTGACCAAATTGAATTCATTGCATTTGGAATTGCCCTGAAAAATTGATCAATCCCTGTCATAAAATTCTAAAACTTGGACCAGTATGCAGATATTTGACTAAAAAATTCACGGCAAAAATAGTTCTGAAAAATTGATCCAGAGGTGCAAAATATTAATTGTCAAAAATGACGACCTAAACTTTTTTTGATATGACATTGTTTTGCAAACAAGGTAAACCCGAGAAAGTTGGAGCTATGAAGAAATACCGTACCAACTCCTTTGACCATGAAAACTTGCAAACATATTCATGAATACTACATTAGTGTGTTATCAGGAAGGATTTGTACGACACTTAATGAATGCCAAGGAATTAAATTCCAAAGTTGCCTTCTTGAACACTGCTTTCCGTAAAACTGAGAAAATCGTGTAATGTTCTGAGTTGTAAAAAATATCAAAAGGAGCGACATGGCTCTAGAAGCTTGCGTATGGGCTCTTTGTAATATACACAATCGCAAGGGTGCATGTTTTTGGTATAGGATTGATCTAAATGAAAATTATTTATGTCCACTAATGGTCACCTTGACAAATCCTTTATTGTGTAAGCGACATATTCAATAATTTGCAAATTGATTAAGCTTGGAAAAAATAGTTAATGAAGTCATGGGATCTTGAAGATGGGCATAGGGGTATGTTGTGATAGGAAAAATTTAGAGGAACAAATGATTAGATAAGAAAAATTTTAGGTATTGAAATATTTATTCATGAAAATGGGTCACCTTGATGATTTTACAATATGTAGGGTGAAGTTGTCATGCAATCCTAAAACTTGGTATTTCAAAAATATATTGATCTTGACTCTAAGAGGCTGTAGGTAGATAGATAAGCTTATTTATATGAGGTAGATATGTTTTCAATGTGAATTCACTCATCATGTATATGTTTCACAAAGGGGATTTATAAGATTTTGTGGACTTTTTTCCTTATATGGAACTCTAATTTTTGACAAAAATTAGGGTTCTAATAGTGGCTCTTTCTGGGGATGCATGCCCCCTTTGGGCATAGAAAGAATCAAGTTTTCTCTAGTAGAAGCCAACTAGGTGCATCATTCATTAGGGTTGTCCAGACATATCTTTATTGCAAAAACCATATTCATTTTACACTCAGTGACCCCAAGCCACCTAAAAAGAGTATCACTATTTTCCTTTGTCAAGAACTTATTTGATTCCCCCTTTGAATTGTTGAAGAGCCTTATAAATTATGTAAGAAATCAATTTGAGTCTTTAGATAAGTCAACTGAGATAAAGGTCTGGAATGAGTTTGATTCTAATAGATTCAGTAAGTTGAAGGAAATGATTGCTAATGATAAGATACCGTTGGATAGTTGTGTAAAGAGTATTTAAAATGCCTTATCTGAAGGTGGTAGTGTATGTAAACCTTGTTTATCATTTTCTAAAAAAATTGAGAATATTGAGAAGAAGATAAAGGAGAATGAGAAAAATTTAGCAACTATCTCTTAGTCTTTTGATCCCTTAACTACTTCTACAATTAGTCAAGAAGGCCAAGTCATATCTTTGCTTGAAAAAATTAAGATTTTGATGCATGAAAGGGATAAGATTGTTGGCAGAGTTGGTGAACTTTAGAGTCTAATTTATCGAAGGTTGGAAACAATGTTCAATGCTTTAAATGAAGCCAAAGATTCCATGATCACCAATGAGCCCTTAGATCTTCAAATAGCAGAAATGCAAGCATATCTCTTCAATGGTCAAATTTCATTTTAAGAGTGTCTCAAGCGAGGTTGGGAAAATGATTTGAATTTATTGAAGAACATTTTTGCAGATATATTGAAGTTCATGTAAGTTAGAGTCTATTTGTACATATTTGCTTTGTTTATAAGATCTTTGTATTCTTTTTTTTTATTCAAATCCCTACCTTTCGATTGATGTTAAAGGGGGAGTTTTAGGAAGTGAAAAAATTAACATGGGAGTGTAGGGATGTATTCATCTCAGGGGAGTATTCATTTTTTGAGTTTTTAAATGTATACATATGTGGTACTGATTTTTACACTAGTCATTTTTCACTAAGTGTTGTCATCAATGCAAAAGGGGGGTATTGTTGGCAAGTGACACTGCACAAGTTCTTTGGTGTTGTCATTAATAGAAAACCAAGTCAGTGTACCCATCTGCATTACATTATTTGATCATACTGGAAGTCAAATTGAAGGTTTATTCTAGTCTAGCAAGCTGAGAATAGAGCATATGGTAGTGTTGAGTATTTTTGTTGGTTAGAGCTGAGTTTCTGGTTTTTGATTGTGTGTGTTTCGATGCTTAAAAACACACACAATCAAAAACCAAAAACTCAGCTCTAATTCAATGGATTGTGGAAATCTGATCGATTTAATTTTTGTTGGTACTTATTTTTAGGTTAATATTTTGTGTTATGGATCTAAGGGAAGGTTGATGGATGATTGGAATACCTCATTCTAGAGCTTTGGTGTGTGGTGATAATTGGTGTGCAAGTTAGAAGCATCTTTGTATCAGTTTTTGGTTTGATGGTGCAGAACAACCGACTTGTGTAGTTGATCCTTATGCAGAATTGATGGAGTAGTTTTGGTGATTGTTTTTGTGATATAGAAAGTTTGGATGACATATGTGGTAATGTGTAATCAATTATTTTGGTCTCCATTAGTATTGGATATTGTCGACAACTTGTACACGTTTGAATGTTTTTCTAAGTGTTCTTTATCCAATATGAAGCCGATCTAATTTCTTGTTGCAGATATATAAGATCAACATCTATGGTCATTTTGGTGTGTGTAGAAGGTGTGTGTGATCGATTGTGCATAGCTTCACCTACACAAGATAAAGATTTGTGCTCCAAATTAGAGTAAAATAGTGTAACAAAACAGTGAGAGATGAAGTGTATAAAATATGTATAATTGATGCAGAGGAGTGATGAACCCAATCAAAACTACAATAGGGAAACTTCAATATTACTTGTTGTCCTGTAACAACACCAACCTAAACAATCTCAAGAGGAAAATAAATTTTGACATTTAAACCTCTCCAAATCACTCAAACACTCAAAGTTTCCCTATCAAGCCAACCCCCTTCAAAGAGATTTCATTTCCAATGACTAAACCTATTGTCAACTCCAAGCACTTGACTGTCACCATTCATGTTTTGACTCTTCACTTTAAGTTGGCACTAATTTGACCTTAACTCTGCACTAGTGACAGTCCACACACATACTCATCCCTCTTACATCAAACCCAAAATATCTACGTGTAAAGACATTCTCACAATTTTGTCCTTCTTCATAACCTCACAAGGCTTAATGGACTATTAGACTCAACAACCTACAATGGTAGAAGGACTTAACTCTGAGATCGTGCTCCACATGCTGATGGTTCACAATTCTAACCATTTTTCTACCTTTTAGGATTTTCATTCTATCTTGTCCTCCTAATCCAAACTCTGACTCTTGGGATCCCAACATCCAAGACACTCTTAGACTTTTCCCTTACTCAATCCCAACTCCTATTACACTAGTATCTTCAATCTTACCAACCAAGGCTCACTAACCATACCTCACTGTCAAATTAGTACAATCACACATCTCTACACCATAGTTAATATTTTACCCATGCCTTGGTCCCATAGCCTTCTCCACAACTCTTGACATCTTATACTCTTACTATAATCCTTCTTTTGCATCTCATGACATTAACCTTTCATGCTTTTATGGAAAACACCCTTAGCTTACTCCTAAATTTGTCTACTATCACATAGATAGTTACACTCCCCTCCTACTGTACCAAAGCTCATGCCAACTATTGCATGGCATCCTCAAGTTCTAGGGGAGTGTTAATATACATTATGCCCCATTCCTTTACCAAAGCTGAGGGCTTATTACACTTATAATACAGTGGGAATCACATGTTTTTGTTCTCGGGTACCCTAGATGAGGGTTTTGAGTAGTTTACATGAAAACACAATTAACTTCCTTATTTCTAAACCAAATGCAATCATTCCAAAAATAGAATGGACTTAGTTCACTATCCTAATACCCTACATCCACACTCCATCAAAGAGATTATATTACAACCATCACAGCTACTGAAAAAAGTCTGTACCATGGGCCTTTATAATATTTTTCTTTGAAAAATCAACTTCATTCATCAACCAAACTATTACACCTACCTCCTTGTTTCTTTCTTCAGCCTTACCTCATTCATATCCTTCTTTTCTTGTTTCTTGGAACCGATAACCAACTTTTTAACTACCCCAACCTTCTTGAAACCCGATGATAACTACCTACAACCGACTATCCCCATATGTACAAAGTTATTAAAATATTGTCAAGTTGACAACTAGTCAACAAATAGATTTCAATGACCCCATTACATTTTTAAAATGATCTTTTCATGACCTTTGAAACAAATTTCTCCCCTTGACCATTACAAATGACACATTAGGCTTCATGAGCCCTTATAGACACCTTATTTCCTAATCTTGACAATTTGCTTACATTAATGTTATTGGACCTTTCATTAGAACTAAATGGCTCTCAAGGCCATGGTTATATCATTTTAGGACCTTATAGGTGGGTATATGCAGGATCATGGTATACCAAGCTATGGTCTTAAGTGGCAATGAAAAATCAGAAAATCAGGGTTAGTCAACTTGACGTAAAAAGTTGAACATCTTATCAACCTTATGTGAAAAAGTTGTAAGAATATAATCTGTAGGAAATGGAATGTAGTTTCTAAACTACTAGCCTTTTTATGAAAAAAAAAATTAATCTAATTGTTGAAAAAATTAGATTTCAATGTAGTAGTACGGGAATTTTAGGAAAAAGATAAAATGTACGTGTATGTATGACCAACTTAATCACAATAAAATGATGATATATTTTCACAAGATTCTATATATAAGTATTAGAATCATGCCCAAATGTGGCACATTTTTTTTTGTAATTTTTCCCCAAATAAATAATTAATTATGAATTTTCTACTACAACTTATTCAGAATAAAACAACTCTCGTGTCTGACCACCTTAACTAATTCTAAACTTTACCAAACTATTACACTGACCTCCTTATTTATTTCTTCGGCCTTACCTCATTCATATCCATCTTTTCTTGTTTCTAGGGACTGATAACCAATTTTTTAACTACCCCAACCTTCTTAAAACCCGATGATAACTACCTACAATCGACTGTCCCCATATGTACAAAGTTATTAAAAAAATTGTCAAGTTGACAACTAGTCAATAACTAGATGCCAAATGACCCCCATTACATTTTTAAAATGGTTTTTTCATGACCTTTAAAACTAATTCCTCCCCTTCCCCTTACAAATAACCCATTAGGCTTCATGAGCCCTTATAGACACCTTATTTCCTAATCTTGACAATTTGCTTACAATAATGTTATTGGACCTTTCATTAGAACTAAATGGATCTCATGGCCATGGTTACATAATTTTAGGAACTTATAGGTGGGTATGTGCAGGATCATGGTATACCAAGCAATGGTCTTAAGTGGTAATGAAAAATCAGAAAATAAGGGTTAGTCAACTTGACGTAAAAATTTGAACATCTTATCAACCTTATGTGAAAAAGTTGTAAGAATAGAATATGTAGGAAATTGAATTTTGTTTCTAAACTAATAGCCCTTTTTTGAAAAAAAAATTATTCTGATTGTTGAAAAATTTAGATTTCAATGCAGTAGTACGAAAAAATTTAGGAAAAAGATAAAAAGTACGTGTATGTCTAACCACCTTAAACACAATCAAACGATGATATATTTTCACAAGATTCTAGATATAAGTAGTAGACTCATACCCGGATGTGATGCATATTTTTGTTTAATTTTTCCCAAATAAATAATTAATTATGAATTTTCTGCTACAACTTATTCAAAATAAAACAACTCATGTGTCTGACCACCTTAACTAATTCTAAACTTTACAAAAGTGAATTTTTTTTCTTATAGTACGTGAAGCATAGAATGTGACGCATGTTTCAAATTTCAAAAAGGTTAAACCATTTGAAAGTTATATTTTTTTTTCAATTAGTCTGTCAATTAGGACTTTAGAGGTAACTCAATTAGAAAATAAGTAATAATTACTTACCAAACTCAAAATTTGACAGCAATTATAATGATGGAAATTTGATAATCTCTTTAAGAAACCCTTTTTTATTTCATCAATTTTGGGTGAAAAAAGGTTTTCAGCTATATGGTCTACCTCTCGACATCAGAGGTGTAATGCCCCGCCCAGAAACCCTTGGAAACAAGCGTTAAATATGCAGTGAACATTTTTTTTTGATATAAGAGAATACATAATGTATCAAGTGCATCAGATAATTGCAACCTAAGAAAGATACAACATGCTAGGGTAAAAGTACTAAAGATTATTTGCATATATTTAGTTGGAGGGAACTAGACCCTATATTTTTAGCATTTTTTGTGCAATTAAAAAATGGACTTCAAAAATTAAAAAACTAGTTCAATTCTTATTCAAAAAAAATTTAAAAAATTATAGGCATAAACTACATCCAATTTTACACATCTCATTAGTTTACATCATTTTCAAATTCTAAACACAAATTCCACTTTTATGTCATTAAAGTTTAACAGTTTTACATGTCATGGTCCTCTTCCTTTGTAAAAGTGTGACACAGGTTTGTACTTTTACCTGCTAGAGACGACATGACGAGCACTAAATGATCATATGCAAACGAAAGACTTAAAACTCCCCCGAAGGTTCCCAAGAAACATAAAATAGAGTGTGAACATATAAGAATATTCACCCCTTCTTGTGAGAGTTTAGAACACCTCAATGAACTCCATAGATAATGATCAAACCATCATCAATGATTGTCCATCGAGAGGACCACAACACCCTCGTGACAAACAAGGAAAGAAGTTGACATCGAGAAGAAAGGGGAAAAAATCACCAACAAATGCTAATCCAATATATTATGAATGGTATGGTCTCTACTCAAAAGAGGGTATCTGGAACTATAATTAAGTTTTCCAGAAAATGTACAAAAGCATCCACTGTCCTGAAAATGACGAAATCTGACGGGAAATGATCTTTCCCCAAAATGATGTTTTACTTGCTAGAAATGACCTTTCCTCTTGAAAAATACCTTTTAATTACTGGAAATGATGTTTAATCCCAGAAATGACATTCTAGGAAACTGGAAATGACATTTTAAATATCGAAAATGACGCTTTACCCGAAAAAGACAACAGGACCTTCCAGAGGCTAACTTTTTCATACGATGTTTGATTGACTCCTTCCAAAGTGCGTCGGAAATGCATTAAGGAGATCTAAAACAATATGGACCTAAAACAATCCTATCACATCAAAATATTTTTTTCCATCCACTTGAATCAAGTGCAATCTAAAATTAGGTGATCATTGTTGCCAAAACTTGCAATGAATAATCTCCTTAGTCTAACGACTGGAAAGGCTTGTTGAGACCAATGTAACACATGAAATATAAGATATCTCCATAGAAGGGAGTACCAAATACATGAAAATTGAGGCTATGGACACTCGATTGCAAAATAATAACAGAAATGTAAAGCATGAACATAATATGTTGAAACTAGAACATCAAGTAAGAACATGAAATATGTAAATGACAAGGAGGGATAGAAAAGAGCACATCATGCTTGAGAACTCCATCATTGAAATTCATCCACCATTAGTACATTAGTCCCTAGAAATGGTAAAGTTTAGCAATGCCACCCCCATGTGATACATGCATGCCCAACCACACACAAGATAAGTACTCACCAAAAAGGGATACACTCACAACAAGAAGATGCATAAAATAAAGGAATAGTACAAAGATCTAATGAAAGGATGCGATACAAGTAGGTCACAGTCACTACTTAAGCTAGATAGGGTACGATTTTGAGACTAAAGAATGGAGTGTCATCACATGGCTCGTATAGGCCCATGTGGAATTGAGAAATCCTTCATACAACAAGGAAGCTCTACTAATCCATATCAACATCTACAGATGGAAATGCTATGTTGTCCCATATCAAAATCTGTAGATGGCAATGCTATGTTGTACCATATCAACATCTTCAAACAATTACAAGGTACTATTCCATATCAACATCCACAGACGGAAAGGAAAGACATACCATATCAATGTCCTCACACGAAAAGGTAGTCACAATTAGTCTTATATTAAGTTTTATTTTCCCATTTAATGTTTAAGGTTATCACTTATTAAAATAACTCAACCAACGGATACCCTAGGACCACCTTGTGTCCCAGCCCACCTTGGTGAGCCACTCCATCCCACTACTCCACACCTACTGGTCAAACACAACAATACATAAAAGACTCCAAACCTCAATCAAAGAGGGAGGTAAAAGAAATAAAGAACATGGTTCTACTGGCATCAACCAAGAGCACACACTCCAAAGTAATCCCATCATGGCGCACAAAGATCTAGTGATATGGTCTCAAACACCATCATCATCATGCATTCCAATGTGATCCAAATCAAGCATGGAGAACAAATTCCAAAAAATGGAAGATAAACACAAGTGCTCACAACACACTCAAAAATATTCTGATGTGGTCTCAAACACAAACATCACGCGTTCTACAAAAAGGGAAAAGACAATCACAAGTGACCACAACACACTCAACTAGGCACATGGCCAGCAATATAGGTTCATTCACAAATATTAAATCAACAATATAAAACCATAGACTAGTTGATAACATGGAGGAAAACACACTCTAATTTTTTAATCAAACTGAACAAAATAAACAATAAAAACTAGGTGGCATGCAAAACGAGGTGACCCCAAAAATTTTCCAGAAATCAAACTTCTCAGAAAGATACAAAACAATACCATTTTTCCCTAAGGCACCCAACAACACACCAAACCAATAAAATTTTAGCTCCAGATAAACACGGAAAAATGACTAGCATAATGGCATTTGAACCAATTATGAAAACCTTAGATGCTTGTAGTGAGTCAATCGGGCATCTGAAAACTACCAGATTGAGGGGGAGTACTAACTCTCAGCCCACGAAGCAAAAAAAAACAAGAAACATCTTAAACAGTTAAGAAATGAATTAAATAAGAGAGGCCCTACCTCACAGTTGGAGGAGAAACCTGGAAAGACGAGGAATAAAATAAATTTGAATCTGAATCCAAAAGTCATTCCACAAAAATGAAGGTATTCGCGACATGATTCTAATGAACCACTACCCACCAAGATTTGACGATCCAGTCAGTCACAACGAACAAAAGAATGAATTTCTCCAATCAAGTTTGGAGCAAAATCCAAATTTTAAATAAAAACCAAAAGGGAGAAGTGAGGAAAAGGATGCAGTCCAAGGTTGGAGGATCCAATAAAGGACTATCCAAACTTGCAGCCAACAACAAGAAAACACATCAGAAACTACACAACACAAGATATAGCAATATCAACGTATATTATCTCAGAATTCCAATTACATGCAACATGTCAGGCTGTAAGGCCTTCCCGGTTAGGGCCAGTTACATCAATAGATTCAACAAGATCTCACAAGATCTAACTCTATCCATCTACCCTATAGCTAAGTGGAAGAAACCAGATTTGAACTTGTGCTCACAAGCCATCAAGGAATCTGCAATCTCTATCTACCCACTTACAACTATCTGCAACAACTTACAATATTTCACCTTATTAGCTTACTTTTCTATCCTCTATCTATCTTCACATGTCTCTCTTTTGTCATGTCCCACTAAACATCAACTTAGACTCTTTTTTATACACACATCCACAAGTTGGCTCGTAAACAATAATTAAATGACCTAGTCGGCCATACACTCTACAATAAATAGATAGTACACAGATTTAGGTCCACACAAGATCTAATGCCACAAATATACACACCTCAGAACACAACATGATCTCAATGACCTCCTCAAATCATGGATGCAATCTCCAATGTCTGCCCAATCCATAAAACAAGTCTGTGAACCCCAACAACTAGTCGGTAAACAAGCACACCAAGAGCCAGACCACTCAGAGAAAGATACAACCGAGAAGAACTCCATCGAACAAACACCATCGCGTAATATGCTACTGAGAAAGACACCACCAAGCTACACAAGCCAAGCAACTATCACTGAGAAGTGTACCCCGAGTAGAATATCACTGAAAAAAGCAACACCAAGCAACACTGAGTCCAGTCACCGAGTCCAATAGTGAAGCAATACATCTTCCAACCGAGAACTACCACCAAAGTGACCAAGCACCTCAGGTCTCCAACCAAGTTAACTACTAAAACTAAAATCAAACCAAAACATATTTTTGGTGACACAGGATTGCCAACTATCCCTGGATGCTCCTGCATCAAGAACTCACTTTTCAACATATAAAGCACTTTTGAAAAGTGACTTTTTAAATAGGTTATTTAAATATTAAAATAACCTACTGACCTTTCGCCCCAACATAATAAAATCAACTCCAGGTAATTGGAACCCAGCTATTGCCAAATAGCCAGTAAATAAAATAAATATTAAATTCCCCAAAGCATTAAAAATCCACATTTAATTAAATATCATCCACGACAATTGCGGGAACTCTAAATGTACAGACACATCACTGGTCTTTCATAATGCATATGCAATCCAGATTTACTAACACATACCGAAGGGATAATATAACAATTACAGGTACATAGTCCATACAGGGATGATATTGGCTCAATATGAAAGGTCACTAATACTATCTCCTATGCCACTGTTGGGTATATAGGTACACATGCAACTCCTAAAACTCAGGATGAATGTACTTGTAGACACCCGAAAATGGACAGGCTTGCGACTTTACATTAAAAACACTAATTTTCATCTATTAATTAATGGTTTTTTAATCGTTAATTAATCATCTACTTTCCTGTAAATTCATTCCCCAAATCACCTAATCAAATTCCAAAAATTAATTATTAAATAATTAATTTTATTTAATTAATTAACCTTAATTGATTAATTACCATTAATTAATTAATTAAATTCAATTTCCTATAGTTTAAATTCAAATAGTTAAACTTACTGATTAAATTCTTCCAATTAAATTAATTTCAATTAAATTAATTTAATTTCATTCAATAAAGCGATTCTTAATAAAAAAGAATTCAATTATCTCACATGTTGAAAACAATAATTAAATAAATGAATTAAATATTCATTTATCTTCAAAGAGATAACTCCAATCAGCTCACATGGGTTACTTCACCCACCTCTTCAGTTCAAAATGGTAACTCACCATTAGCTCTTCAGTCAACCAAATTCTATCTCCTCTTTACCAAATGAAGAGGTGGAGTTTACTGATGGCTTCTCCAGTTCCCTTTGATCTGAACCGTTCATCTCCCTCTCTCTAGGATTGATCTCAACCATTCATATCATCACCAATTCCTATATAATAAACCCTTCATAACCATTTGAAGGATCTAAGATATCAAGCTCTCGTGCGCCATTACTATGTCAATTTGGTTCTAGCATTGAAGCCATCTTGTGATCACACACTCGTTTCAATTAGCGAATTCTCAACACTGCTCAAGTCATAGATGCTACCCCACCATTGCTGAGCATCAAGAACAATGTTTTACAAGTAGAGAGAAACAATAGAAGCTTCAAGCATCGTGGGGTTTGCATTTATTTGTTTTCCTTTCTCTTGCTTGTACATTTTATTGATTACATTTCAGGTTATTCATTTTAGTAGTTATTGTGTACTTTATTTATATCATTTGTAAAACCTTCACTACTAACCCTTGCCTTTTCTGGTATTTTACCGCAATCGACGAAACTGCACTGCAATCGGTGAAGTTGTACCGCAATTGACTAGAGATACATTATTCATGTTTTGACCTAAAACCTTGAAAGAATTCTTCATTTGGTGTCCAAAACTAGTGTCTATCCCAGGAAAATGCGAAGAACATTGTGTGAATCTCAAAACATTAAAGATTATCCCTTCTCTGTAAAGCACGATTATTGTCAAAAACACTGTTAGTTCGAAAGCTCAGACTCGAAATACCTTGATCTCATCATATCAAACATAATCATCTTTATCAAGTGACTTTGTCCAAGGCAAAGTTTGGAAAATATTATCTTTTTATCATCACCACTTTGAGATCAAGTTATATCAAAATCTATCCTTAGAATTACCCTTGTCCAAAACATAACTCAGACTTCCTCAGAAAGGATCTTCTTCCTTGTTTGCTTTA
>MU228469.1:548191-559345 GCA_018584345.1 Thuja plicata | reverse complement strand
CACTTGTTTTAGTTACAAAACCTGGACCGCACTATGTCTCAAACACCTCATGGAGGGCCTTACACAAGGTCTAAGGCTAGAACTCAACCTGATGAGTCATATATCAATAGATTCCCCACTTGGGAAATAGAGCAAGAGAATGATCCTTTCGTGAATACCAGTTCTGCTCTATTTATTGAACAACCCCGTAGGTCAGCTTTTTTCTAAGATATCACAAAAGAAGAACTTGAAGATGTGGAGCAAGATGCTTACTCCATGAAATTATTTGACACTATTATAGAGAGGAACCCTGAACGTTACTTAGCCATGCTAATAAAGAAGGGAGTAAAACTCCCCGCTAAATTCAATGTATCGACTATATGGCCTAAAAACCCTCTTGTAGGTAAAAACACTACTCAGCCTCCTCAGATACTACCTATTGTGTCTCAAATCTTTCCACCATTGGTATTACCCACATTAACACAGACTATATCCAGTCAAACCAATGACTTGACCTAGGCCAACACATCTTCCACTCAAGGCATGACAGGCTCACAACTAAGTGCACCCATGGTCACTAGTATGCCTCCACCTTTGGTCTCATGGCCAGGACAATCAAGCTCTCATGCTATGCCATCCATACAACCAAACACCAACTGTTATGAAATAATTCCACTACTGCAGTCAATTCACACTAGTCTTGTGATCAACACCTCATGCCCACAGGGATCCATCTCTGCAGGAATGACTTACAGTCAAGGCTCTCCCAAGGCTACATCTTTGCCCATTCTGACATCAATCCAACCTTTGCAAAAACAACCCCAGCTTTAGTTACCTCAATTCCAACCCCCGCAACAGCAACCCCAGCTTTAGTTGCCTCAATTCCAACCCCCGCAATAGCAACCCTAGCTTCAGTTGCCTCAAACCCAACCTCCGCAATAGAAACCCAAGCTTCAGTTGCCTCAATTCCAACCCCCACAATAGAAACCCCAATTTCAACCCCAACCTCAGTAGCAACAATATCTACCCTAGTAGTATCAACCCCAATTTCAATCAAAACCCACCATGGGCTACCCATGTGCCCCCATTTACAAATCACCCAGTGGGAAATCAATATCAAGCCCCTAGGATGAAATCCTATGTTCCTACTCAAGGGACACTAAGGCACAGCCTCATACCCACTACAACACAGAGGAACATCATTACACATCAGCCTCAGAATCAAATGAACATGTTGATGCAACAAATGCAAACCCTTCAAACCCAAATGATGGATATGCAGAATCAGGGGCAAACCAAATCCTACACTGTGGAGGATTTATACCCATACCCCTTTGATCATTCTCTACAAATGTCTCCATTCTAAAATCACTTCTCGGTACCAAAATTTGAGAAATATAGGGGAAATACCAACCCTATTGAACATATCCGAGAGTTTTTTTCTAGTTACGTTGAATTTGTACATGATGAGACATATTTAATGTGACTGTTCCCATAAAGCTTAGCTAGACTAGCAATGGAATGGTTCTCACATCTACCTCATGGAATTCAGTCTTGGGGTGAACTGGCTGAAAATTTCATAGCTCACTTCCATCATAACATCGAGCGCAAGGTCAGCATCAAGGACCTTTGTGATATCAAATAGAAGGATGGAGAGTCTTTTGTGAAGTTCCTATAGAGATGGAGGAACACGAAAAACTGCATAACATACGATGTGCCTGAACAATACTTAATAGTCATGTTTGTTGACAATCTAATTCCAGACATGTCATTCACAACAGAGTTACAGTTAGCTCCAAACTTCACACAACTCATCGAAAGAGGAGTTCGTTGTGAGCAGAGCTTAGTCAAACAAGGAATCCTTTCAGATCCCACACAAATGAATACAAACAAAAATTAAATAGACAAAGCTAAGTGGTGGAACAAAAACAAAAATGTCACTAGTGACGGTGTCATTGATATGAAGACAGTCAACTATGCACAACCCAAGGTGTCACTGCAATGCGCACCTGTGGCCAACCAAAAACCCATAGGACCCACGCAACAAGTATACACCCAAAACCAACCTCCTCCTGTACAAGCATTTGCTACGTCAAAAAGTCAACAACATAATCAACGCAGACCATGGTTTCAATTCTAGCAATGAGATTTCACACCATTGGGAGAGCTGATAGAATCAGCTTTACACAAGTTGATACAATCAAACACTATCACTCTCCCAGAAATTAGGGACTGTGAACAAGATGAAAACAAACTGAGGTGGTATAATGACAAAGATTTTTGCAAGTTTCATTGGGTGAAAGGGCACAAAATGGCCAATTGTTACCGATTGAAACATGTTATCCAAGATCTTATTGACACAGGGTTCATCGATGTGATGAATACCCAAACCAAAGGCACAACTCATCAGACTATTTTCAATGATACCTTTCATGATCATAATAAGGGAAAAGCCTCCAGGTCTGGTGGAAAAGAAAAACAAGTTAACTATACGTATGCCAACAGTGATAATGTTGTCAATTGCCTTAATCCTTCAGATAGCCATGTGGCTACAATCACTATCAAAGACCAAGGTAACAATTGTGTTGTAACAATGAGTCACACCAGAGTCATCTTGCAAGGATTACCATCCTCACCTATTATATCTGCCAATCCTAAAGCAAACTCAAATCCACAGACAAGAATAGTGGACCAACTAAAGCGCACACCTGCCCAGATCTCCATGTTTGACCTATTGTGCATATCTCTATAGCATAAAATGTCACTTGACCAAGCGCTTCAGAATGCAGCTGTCCAAAGGGAAATAACACCCGAGAGCTTCAAAATGATGGTCAACCATATAGCTACTAAAAAACATGCCACATTCACAGACTGTGATGTGCCGCCACATAAACCCCTGCATAATGATCCTTTTCACTTACTTATCTAGGTCCACAAAAGTGCTATCCATAGGGTCCTTGTTAATGGTGGAGCTGGGTTAAACATCTATACTCTAAACTTAATCAAGAAACTGCGCTATTCAGAATCAAGCATTGATGCCACAAGGAGGATAAATATTAGAGCTTATAATGAAGAGGAAAGGTCCTCTAAAGGTATTATCATTCTACCTATTCGTATTGGTCTTGTGGTAAAAACCACTCCCTTCCAAATCTTAGACATTGAGTTGGGATACAACATGCTACTAGGGAGACCCTGGATACACAAAATGTAAGTTGTACCTTCAACATACCATCAATGCATCAAGTTCCCACACCAGAGAGAGGAAATCATCATAGAGGGAGATCCCAATCCTTTCCAATATTGTAATGCGGTCCAAATAAGCACTGATAACCAGGTACCATCAAACTAAGATGCAAGCATCCCATCCTCTTCAGATTTAAATCCCAAGGATGTCACACAGACAATAGGAAAGATAGTCATTAACCAGGAAGCAAGTATTCCCTCCTCTTCATATTCAAATCTTAAAGATGTCACATGGAAAGCGGGCAAGATATCCATAATTGACATGGGCTGTGGTGAATACAGATATGAAGAGGCTTTCACCATCACACACATGCCTCAGAGCCTCAGAACTTATGTCATGCCACAACCTGTCATTATAATAGAAACTTTGTAGCCTATTCTATTTAGATGTCCACCCACAACCTTTGTCCAACGGGGAGACATAGCGGAAGAAAATCCATTTGAACAAGACATCAATACCTAGTTATACCAAGACCCACCAGAGAAAATCTGACCATCACCACCCCTGTCAAACTATGGTAATGGTTACACAATGATACAAAGATTTGGGTACAATGGTACAATCGGGCTGGGGGAAAGACAACAAGGCATAATGGAATTGTCTCTCCCACCAACCTAGAGAAACATGAGAGGGTTGGGCTATGGAAAACAAAGCACTAGTCCTGTGATCCAAGAAATTCAAGTCAATCAAGAACAAATAGTAGAGATGCACCAGGGGCACAACACAGAACATGTCTTGATAGGAAACATATTAGCACAGTTGTTTCCCGCCGAAGAGGGAACTACACAAACCTGAATAGACCTCCACATAGAAATCGATGATAACCAAGGAAGTGAGACATCTAACAAGCATTCTATTGAGACTGACTCCCATGAGTATGAGTGGAGATCCCTTCACAACTCTGAACTGTCAATCCTAGATTATTCCCCTCGGTCAGACACTATCATAAACCTAGAAGACTTATTTGACCAACTGACCATTATCGAACAACCCTACATAGACAAGAATGTCATTTATCAGACCTCAAGTGGTGCGTCCACATCATAGTCCAGTTTTGTAGGAACCATATCTATAGTCCCTTTCAGTCAACCAGAGCCAAACAACCGTGAAAGTATCTATCTTGTGCACCCTGAACTCATAGAGTGGGATCAACAAGGACCACCTAATTTAGATGTCTTCAAGAATGATGAGTCTATAGCTCATTTCATGGGACTTAGGGAAGGCATTCCATCAGGAGACCACAAGGAAGTCTTCTCCACTAGCCTCGACAGAGTGACATATTTTGGGGAGGAAGCTCCTCTTTCTAGTCCACAAAAGAAAAAGGAACAAAAGAATGATAAAAAGATAAAACAAGATGTATCTTATAGCAAAAACCTCACGGAGGTGCTAGAAGATGGAAAGAAGGAACTCCTCCCCTTAACAGAGGAGAAATCAACATTACTAGTAGAGGAAATAGAGGAAGTCAATTTGGGAGATGACAAGAACCCAAAGAACATATACTTGGCGAAATCACTCACCCCTGAGGAGAGAGAACATTTTATCAGATTCTTTAAGGCAAGGATGATCAATTTCTCATGGTCCTACTCAGATATGCTAGGGTTGGATCCAGAGCTAGTACTACACCATCTCCCATTGCTACCCAACACCAAACCTGTCAAGTAGAAGCTAAGAAAGATGCATCCCCATGTTGCATTTCTAGTCAAGGCAGAGTTGAAAAAGCTCATGGATGCTAAGTTCATAAGACCTATACTATATGCAAACTAGATATCTAACTTGGTACCAGTTACAAAGCACAATGGTCAGATATAGATTTGCATAGACTTTAGGGATCTCAACATAGCTTGTCCCAAAGATGAATTTCCTTTACCCAACATTGATATGATAGTAGATCTAACTGCTAGACATCAAATGCTATCACTCATGGATGGCTTTTCAAGGTATAATCAAATAAGGATCACACCAAAGGACCAACACAAAATAGGTTTCACATGTCCTTGGGGGACATATTGTTGGAATGTCATGTCGTTTGGCTCAAAGAATGTCAGAGTGACATATCAAAGGGCTATGACAACTATATTTCATGATCTCATACAAAAAATAATGGAAGACTATGTGGATGACATACTAGCCAAGTCAATACTTTGAAAGGATCATCTACAAGTTTTGGGACCAATCTTTGACAGAATGTAGGAATTCAAGGTCCGTCTAAACCCAAAGAAATGTGCATTCGGTGTCACAGTAGGAAAGTTACTGGGGCTCATAGTGTCACATAGAGGAATCAAAGTGGACCCAAAAAAATTCAAAGAAATATTGGACATGCCTCCACCATCGAACCTGAGACAACTAAGAGGGTTACAAGGAAGGATGCAATCATTCAGATGTTTCATAGCTCAGCTAGCAAACAAGTGCTACCCATTCCAACATCTATTGCACAAAGACATCAAATTCATATGGACAGAGCAATGCAAATAGGCATTTAAAATATTCAAAGACTACCTTCTCAAGTCTCCTATATTGGTACCACCAGTCCAAGGTAGACCACTGCTTCTATATATCTCAGTGATAGAGTCAGCGTTAGGTGTACTCTTGGCACAACATGATGACATAGGTAAAGAGAGGGCCATCTACTATCTAAGTAGAACATTGGTTGGATATGAGCTAAACTATACACCAATTGAGAAGTCATTCCTTGTAGTTGTTTTCACTTCCCAGAAGCTAAGACATTATATGTTGAGTCACCAAACAAAGTTGATCGTACATATTGATCCTTTAAAGTACCTCCTAAGAAAAGCAGTGCTCACCGGACAACTTGCGAAGTGGGTAATGATCTTGAGTGAGTTTGACATTGAGTACATAGACAGAAAGGCCATCAAAGGACAAGTGATCGTAGATCAACTAGAAAAGGCACCTATTCAGGACCATCAGCCTATTATCTTTGACTTTTCTGATGAATCTATCATGACACTACAACCAGTGATCGAAGTATGGCAACTATATTTTGATGGGTCATGCACAAACCATGGTGTGGAGGCAGGGATAGTGCTTATCACTCTAGATCATGATACAATTCCAAAATATTTTAGACTCTACTCCCCATGCACCAACAACATAGAAGAATATGAAGCACTGGTCATCGGTCTAAAGATAGCAATTCAATGGAGAATCAAGAACCTAAAGGTCTTTGGAGACTCACAGCTGATCATTAGTCAGGTCAACAATGATTATACAACCAAAGATGAGAAACTCATACCATATAGAGCACAAATGGAAAGAATACACACCAAGTTCCATTACATCTTCTTTGAGAAAGTCCCATGAGCACAAAACAAAGATATAGATGCGATGGCTACCATAGCATCACTGATTGATATGCTAGGAAAAGAAACAAAATTCTAGTTTCTAGTGGAGCAACTCTTGGTGCCATCACATCAGGCATCCATCACAGAATCAGCATGCATCCTTGTTGGTCCTGAATCCCCATGGTACCAAGATGTCTATAACTATCTCCAAAACAATGTCTTACCTCCCAACTTGTCTAGGAACCAGAGAAAGTCCCTCATCTGCCAAGCCTCTAGGTATACCATCCTCTCAACTACTTTATACAGATGAAGTCTAGATGGAACGCTACTACGATGTCTCACTTCCATGGAATCCCAGAAAGATTTGTACGAGGTACATGAAGGAATTTGTGGAACCCACAGAGGTGGCAACAATTTAGCTAAGAAGATCATCCACATGGGATACTATTGGCCCACAATAGAGATAGATGCACACAAACATGTACAAAGGTGTAGATAGTGTCAGATTCATGGGGACCTCATCCATGCACTAGCCCAGGAACTAAATCCTATCACATCACCATTGCCATTTTCCATGTGGGAATTTGACCTAGTGGGCAAAATTACACCTTCTTCAGCAAATGGACACAAATACATCATAGCTGCAATAGAGTACTTCACCAAGTGGGTGGAAGCAATTCCTCTCACTTACATCACTGGAAATCAAATAGCAATGTTCATACTTAACCACATTACCTGTCAATACGGGATCCCTCAAACAATCCTGATAGATCATGGTACACCTTTCCAAAACAAGGATGTTGAAGAGCTATGCGAACAATTCCATATCAAACAAGGGTTCTCCTCATTTTACCACCCTCAAGGGAATGGCCAAGCCAAAGCTACAAAAAAGGCAATCTTGAAAATCTTGAAGAAAATAGTGAACGAATCAGGGCGAGACTGGCATTTATAACTTAGTCCCGCATTACGGGCATACAAAACTAGTGTGAGAACACCTATAGGAGCCACTCCTTTCTCCCTAGTCTATGGATCAGAGGTAGTATTACCCCTTGAATTGGAAATCCCATCCCTAAGGATATCATTGAAGAACCTAGTTTTAGATGAAGACTACAGAGTAGCAAGGCTCAATGAACTAGAGTTACTAGATGAAAGAAGATAGGATGCCTTCAACCACTTACAAGGCTATCAGAATCACCTTAGAAGGAACTATCATAAGAAGGTGAAGCCATGAACATTTGAGATAGGAGACCTTGTCCTCATGAAAAATCAAAATAATCAAGCAGAGTCAGTCAAACCCAGAAAGTTTGAGCCTAACTGGCTAGGACCATTTGTCATTGTCAGTTCTACTCAAAGTGGGGCATTCATACTACAAACACCAAAAGGAGATCATCTCCCCAACTACATCAATAGCATGCACCTCAAGAGGTTCTACCCTTGAGGTCTTTATGGTTAAGGCACCTATCTACATATCCAAAAAATACCAAAAAAATTAGAAAATACAAAAGTTACCTTGGTGAAAACCTGGCAATTAGGCGCCTTGGCGACAACAAAAAAATTTAAAAAAAGCAAAAAGTAAAGAGAAATAAAATTTCTCTCTTAGTGAAAACCTAGCAATTAGGTGCTATTGAGTAGGCACCTTGGTGAAAACCTAGCAAACAGGTGCCAAGTGTTCAAATCCAGCTTCACCATCAATGAACTCCAAAAGTTTGAGCAGATTTCAAATGCAAGACTGACTAACCAAGCTATATCAAGAAGCACACTCCCCTCTAAGCACCAAGCATTTACCCATGGTTAATACTGGTCCACCATACTAGGGGGAAATTCTAAATGTCTTGCAAAAATCACAAAACTCATCAAAAATCCTAAAAAGATCAAAATGTCTTGAGAAAATCAATCTCCATCAAAAACGTTCAAAATTTGTAAAATCCCAAGCAATAAAACCAACTCGGTTATCAAGAGAGAAAAGGGAGATCACGCCTAGTCAATCAATGTCACAATCATGAGCTTTACAAACCAGCATTGGGCCCATCTGACATAGCTTGATTAGCTACCAAAATGATCAAAACAATCTATCAATTGTCATAATCATGAGCTTTGCGAACCAACATTGGGCCCATCTGACATAGCTTGATCAGCTACCAAAATGGTCAAATCAATCTATCAATTATCACAATCATGAGCTTTGCGAACCAGCATTGGGCCCATCTAACATAGCTTGATCGGCTGCCAACATGATCAATGCAATCAGTCAATCAAATCATATCAATCATCGTACACAGTGATGGATACACTCAAACCAGACAAGGCAGCCTTATATGAGTAATCTATTACTAAAACCAGACACACTCAAGCAATCAATCCAATCAAGCCTATCCAAAGAGTCAAGACAATCAAGAGAATCCAACTACATCAAGGAACCATCCAAAAATGTTGACTAGGTCAGTCAAGTCGGTCAGATGTCAGTCTATATTTTGTAGTTATGTTCTTACACTACTCTAGGATCCACCATGTGAGGAGAGTAGCTGTGATAGATCATGACTTTTTTTTTTATTGTTGTCTGTTGAATGTTTACTTCGATTTCAGGGCCATGATGATTTAGGATAAATGCGGTAGGTGCTATCACTTATCTAGCAGCCGCGCAGGTCCACAATCTGAGCTTAACCCTAGGAAAGAATTGGACATTCCTTCTCTTTTATTTTGTTTTTTTTCTTTATAGAATCAAGAGCTCATAGCACTATTCAAATGGACTCTGAGTTGCTTTGGAGTTCTATCTTGGTTTCTATGGTCTTTCCCTTTATGTTGCAAACAAGAGCTCACGATACTATCCAGATGGACTCTAGGGGCATAGGAGTTCTATCTTGTTTCCTTGGCTTTCCTTTTCGGAAATCAAGAGCTCACTGTGTTATCCAGATGGACTCTGGGTGCATAGGAGTTCTATCTTGGTTTATTTGTTTTAGTTTAATTTAGAGGACAAGCGGTATCCAGATGGTCAATATCTGGGTGCTTTTGGCTCTCTTTCTTTTCAAACAAGGAACATAGTTGAACCTAGATGGTCAATATTTGGGTGCACTAGGTTCTCTTTCTATTCAATCTCTCTACTCCTTTCACTTTCAAGAGGTTGTGGCGATATCCAGGGGTATGTGATCTGGATCATTCGACGCTCTTCAAAATTTTAGAAAATACAAAAAAAAGATGCAATGATGACAAATATTGGAAATAGGGGTAGCGACTTGGGACACTCATCCTTTCTATCATTCCATTCTATCAGATCAATCTTAGAGAACATCTATCCAAACTAACTTCTTTCTAACTAACACATGCATTACTCAAATATTTTGCGCATAATAGATTGCATTCATTCCATTAAAGTACATCAGAAAAGAAAAAAAAAACATGGTAGTTTTATACATGATAAAACATAAAATCACATGCATCCATAGGCATCTCATATAAACATGCTTTTCATTTCCACCATCCTGCATATACATGTCAGTATCATAGGAAAAGTAAATCATCCATATACGAGTCTGCATAAGAGAATTATATTGCATATACATCTCATCATCTAAACCACCAAATCATGTAGAATCACACATATAGAAAGTAAACCATTGCACATCATATCAAAAACACTAGTTGCATCCCATATAAATCAAAATATCTGAGTACAATGAATGGTCACAAGTCTAATCAAAGAAGGTAATCAACATATATATCAATAAATATCATTCTGTCAGGATACAAAAATGGATACTAATCAGAGTATATAAAATGGCATCACTACAAAAATGGTACATGATACATAAATCAACATGTGAAACCCCCAACCTCACTAGGAGGTGGATGAGGGGGTGGCATGTTAGAATCTATCCTCTGGGATGAACCAAGAGCTCTAAGGCTGCTACTCTATGATCGCTGGATCCTGCTCGATCTCTGGGAAGTTGTATAACTAGGCACTCTCTACTTTGTTAGAATTACACCCTCATAATGGCACCACCAATAGTTAATCTCTCTCTACACATCATGCCCAGATCTATAGTATCTATCCAAAATATCTCGGTGTGAAACATCCTGTACACTATCAATAAAAGAATGAACCTCAGCTCGAGCCTGGTGCTCTCTAGACTTGGTCGTTGTAATCCAGGCCTCCAAAATAGTGGCACATGCATCAGATAAAGCAATCCTGGCCTGAAGGTCCTATACCTATTGAGTGAGGCACTTCAACTCTGAGGGAGCATCCTCCATACCTCCCATGGCCACATCCATCTCCCCCTCCTTTGCCCTGTCTCCCAAACCCTCACCTCCTCTCCTCCTAATAACCCAAGAATCATCATCACTATTTGAGCTCTCACCTATGCTACTTCTAGTACTACCACTATCAGTAGAGGAACCATTCTCCACACTCTGCTCATCTAGAGCCTCCACGTCTATGTCACCAATCTCAATATCAACATCCTCAATAGCAACTCTGTCCTCCTCTCTAGGAACCAAAACAAAACTTGTCCACTGGTGAACCCTCCACACCAACTGGGGTGCCTCCTCCTCCATGGCCTTCTCATCCTCCAAAATGGTACCCAACCCAACTTGAGGAGCACTAGTTTGACCCCCATTCTAGCCTCCTCTAGTCCTGAC
>MU228469.1:452046-522730 GCA_018584345.1 Thuja plicata | reverse complement strand
GGAACCTCCTTCTTATACATCTTGATCTTTTCACTCCAAGTACCTTCAAACTATTTTCAGGAGACCAAAGCTCTGATACCAATTGTTAGAATGAATTTAGAATAATTGAGAGGGGAGGGGTGAATCATTTATCCTTAGGTCTAGATGTAGCAAATAAAAAATTTTGTACTTTAGATCTACTTGGCAGTAGTAGCATATGTCAACAAATTTAATCATGCAGTTTACTGTCAATTGAAATTAGCTTGTAGAAATATAACAGTAAAACAAACCATAAGCATTCACACAATTTGACACAAGTATTTAACGTGGAAACCCAATATGGAAAAAACCACTAGTAACATGCTACCAAGTTTTCACTCTTCTGAAGTGATACCCTATGAGGATTCAGCCCTATTAAAGGTTACAATAACACACTGCTAGGTGTGACCTGGTTAAAGGATTTAATCACCCTATTAGGAGTGGCCTTGTTAGAGGACTTAGAACATTCCACCTAAATGTCACCTTGTTAGAGGATTTATACAAATGACTGTTAGGTCAACCTTGTTAAAGGATTTAACTGATACAATGGTTAGAAAGTAATCATCAGTTGTGATCTGATACATACAACTTTGCAAATTCAGATCCAATTATAGCTCTGATGTTAACTTACTGGATATCCTGCACTATCATTTCAACCTTCTGATCTTCTTGGAAATCTATCAAGCAATCACACATGCAACTCTCTGCTTCTGTACTCAGCCTTTTCTGCTAGATCATGCTAAACAATAAATCAACTATGCATACCTTTTGCATACTTCACATTCACCAGCACACCTCTTGCATACTAAATGAATAACCCCTTGAGGTTATCATATACCTCTCTGTCTAGGTTAGATAAATATTTTTTCACTTAAACAAGATCGTAGATCTTAGGTTAGGTCAGATCTAATGGATCATTCCATCTTTGCATTACATTTACTTCTCCAAAGTAGTCTCTAATTAAATATTGAAACCATGCATTAATTATGGTTACCCATACATTAAATTATTTGGATCAATCTTTAATTAACATTACATATCCCAATAAAATTAACTAAGTCGGCCAGAGATCTCAAATCTCATCATTAATCTAATTACTGTAAGTCGGCCAACATCATTGTTTCCACTCAGTAATTTCAATGGTGCTCGACATTGAACAAATTTTGCTCGTCACAAGAAACTTTGCTCAGCACAAGAAAATTGGCTTGGCATAAGCAACTTTGCTCGTCATAAGAAACTTTGCTTGGCACAAGCCAAACTTGCTTGACACAGAACAGCTAGAAAAACTGTCTTTGAAAGATAAACAACTAATTGCTTTGCCAGAGTGCCAACTGATCAAGTACCCTTTTAATTGCCTTAACTCAACCATTCACTTGTTCTTGTTGTTAAATCTTCTTCATCATCAGTAGATATGGTACTCAAACAGATAATAATAGTCTCATCAGTTAAGGTTTGACAACAATGACAAAATAACAATTGCTTGCATTGTCACTTTCCAACAATATCATGATTCTAACTAGAGCACAAATGGAGGCAAGCCAAAATATCAACCACCTATTCTCAACAATTTACATGAAGATAATGCAATTTATAATCCCACAAATATGGTAAAAACCTACTAGTTAGTTTTCACAATAAAACTATTCACATCCATACACAAGAGGATTATAAATACAATGCATCTTTTAAATCACATAATGACAACATGCAAAAATGTCATTTTATAAGTCATACTTCCTTTCATAAGAAAAACAAGATTTTCTCATAATCAACTAAAAGACATTCTAACTATCATTTTTATAATTACTCAACAATACAATATAGTATGTTCTCTGTTATGTTCTCCCTTGCACATACTATTAGAGGTTTGTATTGAACATGATAGAGTCACAAAACACAAAACTGGGCAGCAATACCAAACATTCGGAGTAGTCACCAAGAAACTAAAAAATGAAAACCCAAATGGGGAATCAACAATTCCAACAATAAGTCCCAAAAATGCACCAACTTCAACAATAAATCGAATGTGACTAATGCTACAATTAGATATATCAATAAATTTGATGACTAACCCAAGAACAAGAATACCAAAAATTCAATGCTTTCCCACACAACATGTGGATGAATCCACCAAGAAACAAAATGAATGACCAGTCAAGAAGCACATTCATGAACATTGTGACCAAAATCAGGCACATAAAAGGGATTAACCACCACACGGTACTGAGGAACTAAACATCTCATAAATGTTAGAGAACATGCCCATAGACACCAAATAGTGAATCATCTAAGATCTCATTCATATGCATCACTATGGTTTTAACAAATACATCAATATTCTTTCACAATACAATTTCCTTTACTTTCCCATGCAATGCAATAATTTTCTCCATGCAAGATTCCAATCAAAATGAGGCTTTAAGCACATCCTCAAATACATATGGAAAAAATGAAGAAGGATAACCAAGAGAACAACACTCATGAGGGTAACTATTGAGCATTGTTTTAACATAAGCCAACTTGCAAGGATCTTGAGATTCAATTTCCTCTCTTGAAAGAATAACGGGGTTATTCCCAAGGTTCTCTGGGGTTGGGTCACAACCTGCTATAAATTTGATTGTTCACGAGGAGGTCTTTACTGGTATGTTCAAGACATCAAACTACAAAACACTTTTAGCTCTTTTTTTATTTTCCGTTTTAACAAATATGGGGGGTCTGATAAATAAAATGCAATTTTGTATTTTTCCAAGTTGTTAGATTTCAGAATTAAAAGACAAAAGAGAATAGAGAGTACGATAATGAGAAATAAACAAATGACTAAAAGTGAATTCCTACGGACATAAACCATTTTAAACCCCTTACTTGCGAATTAACTGATGGGAGAGATTTGGAATAAACCCGCGAAGCATAAATCAGACCAAGTCACAATTCACTACCCCACATATGCAAGCGTTTGGAGAGAAGACATATTCACTCGTGCAAGATGTTCAAAATTGATCAAATCATGAAGCCACTAAGATGTGCACACCCACAAGATAGATTTATCAATAAGCCCAAAGCTGATCTCTTTCACGCATTTGTCACAACAAGGTAAGGTAAACAATAGCAAACTCTAACTAAAAGAAAGCGTGAATTTGAATCACAATAAACAAGAGGCTCTTTGAAAATAATGAATAATGCAAGCATACATTCAATAAATTTGCATAGGTAGCATAAATTAACACACCACAAATGAAGCACCAATTGTATGTCTTTATTGTATTAAGAATCTGACCATTTACATTGATTTGTGATTACAATATGTAGAGTTTGATCCACAACCCTAAATCCCAAATTTAGGGCATCAGAGAGAAAAATAAATTAAACTAAAACTTTGCTAAAAGGGAAACTACTCTTAACTACTACTAGATATCTTGCATGGATTCTTGAATCCATTTGCAATTAGTTTTCCCATGCAAGGAGGGTCAAACTTACCAAGAAGAAAGAGAGAAAAGAAGGAAGGTTTCTTCTAAGAACATGGAGTCTTCTTCTCGTTCCTTGTAGTCTTTCTTGAAATCTTCATCTGGAAGCTCTTCTGGTGGTGGAGACTAATAGGGGACCCTTAGTCCCTTCAAAATGAACTCAATTTCACCTTCAATCTTATATGGAGTTCAACTGGTGTGGAAAAATGTGACCTCACTAAAAAAAAAAACCTAGTTTTTCAGACCCTGACCTCTACTCTAAAACTTTTAGTGTTAAAAATTCTAGATTTTTTAATCATCAAAAATCTAGTCCAAAGTTGTAGACTTGTCGAAGGCTGAAAAGGCTTCTGGGAGGCTGAAAGGATAAAGAATTTGAGGGCCAAAAACTCTGTAGGGCCAAAAGGCCAAAAATCCTAAAAGGCTGAAGAACCGGATTGCTTGCAGTGCCGAAAGGCCGAAAACTCTGAAACCTTCCTTAAGGAAATCTTTTAAGTGTTGGAGATTTCTTTATCAAAAATACTTTGTGGTCCAAGGCATCAATTTGGGAATAACTCTAGGTGTGCATCCCAGAGCCTTTGTATGATCTCCTGAACTTCCTCGTAGTTTATCTCCTTCCTTTTTTCCCTGTTAACCTTCCATTCCTACTTTTCTTTGAAAGAAGTTAGCCCAGAAGCGAAGATTTGGATCTCTTCTACATGATTTTTCATCTTCATCATTTCTTCCTTTGAATAAAATAATTTTTTTAGGGCTTCCTTGGTCCTTGCACCTGCCATGATGTCCTTGAATTATTGGACCACTTCTTTGGATGGCCGTAAGAAATGCTTATCTTCATCTCGGTATAAATCAAGGCCGATCTCGGTGAAGAAGATATCTATTTCTTCCACCCATTCCAGGATCTCTTTCTTCTTATCCAATATGGAATCTTGACATTTCTCATAAATTTCAGTTATCTTGGTTATGCGCTTGATCCATGTCTCAAAATTGTCTAGCTACTCACCTTCATATATTATCACCAAGATATGAAAGTGCTATTTTTTGAAGATCTATAAATCCTGGAGGGCGTCTCTCCATTTGCTTGTCTCAGAATCCAGGCCACGATCATCTATCATCAAATCAATCAGATTTGTAGCCTCTTTTAGGATAACTCTATAAGGTTTGAATATTTTCTTGATGGCACCTTCCCCGTATTGCTCAAAATCCTCCTTCCAATATGCACTTGCTTTGATGAAGGATGGGGTTAAACCTGTTGGCAAGTCTAGGGTGTTTCTTTTATCCAACACTTCCTATAATGAGGCCTCTGGGCAGTTGGGGTCAATGGGACCAACTATTTTGTGAATGAACCTCTTCAAGGCTTCATTCTTCTCTGTCAAGGTTTTTATGGTCTCTTCATCCTTACTCATGAAACCCAAAGCATGTTTGAGTCCCAAGGTTGGTAGTGTCTTGCTTCATTCTCTGGTGGGCTCCCCCAAATCTACCTCCTCAAATGTATAGTCTTTTGAAGTTTCTTTCATTTTAGAGTTGCTAGCAGATGGGACTCCAATCTATGCCTTCCAGCGCCCCCTAGTGTCTTGAGTGACATAGGACATTGTTTGTGATGGTAATATGACCTTTGTCCACTAAAACTCTTTCCCTAAGGATGCTATGTCTTCATTTTCCCCTTCATCATCATCTGTATAATTTCTTTTCCTTAACTAGATTTCTTTAGTAAACCATGCAGGCTTACTAGATGCGATGACTGGCTCATATGGGGTAACTTGTAAAATGGAATCCAAATTTTGGGACCCTCGAGTCACCTCTTTATCTGGACCTTCTCCTTGTTCCTATCTTTGTTCCCTTCATGCTTATTTTCTTGGTGCTCTTCTTCCTTTTCCCTTTCCTTCTCTTCCTTGTCCTTTTCTTCCCCTTCCTTACCTTGTTTTTCCTGTCCTCTATTTTCATCGCCCGAGGAGCTAGCCAACACTTCAGTATCAAGACTAGTCATGACCTTCAATGTGGTTTCAAAAGGTGACACAGACTCTAGGTTTATTGAGCCTACAGGGGTTGAGATTTGGCAAAGAAAAGGGCTTGATGATGGTGGAGTAGGTGTTGGGAGATTTGGAATTAGAGGTGTAAAAGTAGCTGGTGGAGTTTGGAGAAATGGTGGTGGAGTTAGAATAGGAGGTGGAATAGTAGTTGGTGGAGAATGAATGTGAGGGGGTATTGTAATAGTAATGGTTTCTATTGTGGGCTCCTTTCTAGGCACCTCTTGGGTGAGTGACGACTCTTTATTCCTGAGCCCATGATATATTTTGGAGCTCTCTCCCACAATAGGTATATTGGGGTTTGGTTTAGTAAATTGAGTGGGAGGTGGAGTTAGGGTTACCTATGGTTGGAAGAGAGAAAGACCACCTACCTCATATATAGTCACATAACCTGATGTATCTTGGCCCTGGTCTGAGAAACCTTCTAGACCCTCAAATTTTGATATTTGGAACTCATCCGATCTGAGAGCATCTAAGGGGTTATCTTGCTCTTTAGGATCCTCTTGCTGATTTTGAATAGTATCCTTTTCTCTCCTTTTGTGAGACCTTGTCCTTTTGACTAGAGGGACATCTCCCTCTTCTTCTTCTTGTGGGTCCTCTTGTACGGTTTCCAATTGCGGGGACATGGAAGAATTATTCCTCTTGTATATCTTCTTTCCCTTTCTAGTGGTGGGAGAAGATTGTCCCAAAGTGGAGGGTCCTTCATCTGATGCAACTTGTGCTAGGTCTGAAGGAGGATCTATCTATACATTAATTCTTGTCTTGGGAGCCTTGGGCCTTGGGTTTGACCCATACTCCACTACATGTTCATGGCCATACACCATGCTTGGTACCTGTGGTAGTGCCTTCTTGTATTTTGACACTGTTTTTTTCTCTCCGCATTGTTTATCGGATTGCCTGGGTGGATCCATCAATGTTTTCATAGATATTGGGCTCATCTTGTAGGGCCTCTTAATCCATTCCTTTCTCATTCTCATCACATGCCTTTCCCAAAAATCAATGTCATCATTTTCATATTTATCAACCTTTGCATTCATGATGGGCCTGTCATATATCTTGTCATTAGTGTAAATGGCCTCCAAGACCTCATCTGAATCATACTCCCAAAATTTATGGGGAATAAGGATCTTTATGACTTCCTTCTCTAGGGTAAGGGTCATCCTATAGTAAGCTTGGATCCTGACCTCATAGTCATCCACATAGTTCATCCAGTGATCCTCCACATGTGGTTTGTGAATGTAGAATTTGACAATAATGTGGTTGTAAGTGCCTATAGGATCAAAACAAGGCCGCACAGTCTTGTAAAGCTGCAGGGCATAGTCATCCCATTCAAAGGCCAAAGACTTATAGACCTTCATATCCTATAGGTTATATGGTCCTAGTGAGATGGGAAAATCCCAACACTACTTCTTTTTGTGCTTTATGTGCTCATATGCATCGGCAAGTTGTCGGGCTATCTCCAAAATGATTATCCAGTCAAATGGATATCTGGGCAATTTATTTGGTTTTACCATTGGTCCTGCTATCTGAATGTAGGTGAAGGTCCTGAATTGAATGTAATAGGCCCCTATGGCCCTCATCTTAGTTTCTTCTCCCTCTCACATCCTTTTTGCAAAATCACCTTCAATGGATCAGATGATTGCAAAACTCAAAGTGTCATTGACTATCCTGTAGTCTGGGCTATCCTCTGACATTTTTTCCCTCTTTTTTAGTTGGGGAATATGATTTAAGGCCATGTGTTAAGATCATTTAGGTTTCCCCTCTTGGTGAGTCCTGGGTAATCCGTCCAGGCTACTAATAGGTACACCACATAAGTACTCATGTAAAACTTGGGGTTGTGTTTTACTGCCACTAGCTGTTCGTCCAACTTGTTGCTAATGATGGTTACCCAGTCAAACCTAGACCTGTGGCCTCTAAGTATTTCAATCAGGAGAATCATCCAATTCTCCAGTTGGGAGGTGTTGGTGCTCAAATCAACAGATTAGATTTCCTATGGACTTGCCAATCCAATGATGGGAAACCCAAGTGAATTGGCCAACTAACAAGTTTAACCTTGGGGTATAGTTGAAACTTTTGCAATTCTAGCTCTGTAGAACCAAGGCTGGTAGGCCTATACCTTATCCTTTAAGGATTTTTATAGCAGATAATAAGCACTTTAAATCTCTCCTTCACAAGTATGGCAAGTTACTTTGAAAGGAATCAAACTGTGATCAATTGAATATGACTGTAAAACTGAATGCTTTGTGAGAATAAAAGGGATGCTTTGTAGATGTGAATATATAAATGAAGGAATTTTAGAATCTCTCAACAACATGAAAAAATGAATCAAATGTCTATCTTTAATAATAATTAGATCAGTGCCTGTATCAACATGGGCAATAGAGTCAATCCAACATTAAATCCTATGTACAACTTCACAAGACAACATTCAAACATCAACTATCTGACTGCTTTGGAAGCAGAGAAGATTAAGGTCTGTATTATATCCTTGTTAGTTCAAATGAGTTTAAATCCTATGGTTGGGAGACCAAATGAACAAGAAGCCAGAAAAAAATTAAGTTATCACACACTTCCTGATATTGAAACAATGATATAAGACAATAATTCTTCTGCATAAGCAACTCAAAGATAGCAATTGAAATTCCTTCAACAATTGCAAAGGACTAACTGAATGAGAATTAAAACCTTGAACTAAGATAGACATAAAACACTTATCTTTTATTGATTATCAAAAATAGGTACATAAGAATCCATGTCCAGTTGTGATCAAAACTAAAACTATCTGAAATGAAAAATATCACTTCAGACTATCCTGAGACAACCCTCTGCATTGATCCTAGTATCCTTTATTTATACATGATCCAAAGGATGTGAACAAGATTCAGATCAATGCAATGGTTCATCTACCTAAACCTAATCCCTATGATCAACAACTAAACAACCATAATTACAATTAATAATGAATAATCATTCATTGGAAACAGTTATCGACCATAAAGATAATATGATCAAATAGTTCATTAGTAATCTATTTAGAATATTTTGATATCTATTTAACTTCTACATGGAATATCCATGATTGTCTATATGTCTTTAGATCTTTCATCTTTCAATCCAGATCACTTCATTTTCTGGGAAACCCTGCATGCAAACAATGTCGACGTATCAAATATTAATCAAAACCCTTAGTCAACAAAATAATAATATAAAAACATGTAAAGACAAAGAAAATCCAAATCATCTTATGCCACTTGGAATTTTGTCCTTTTCATCTATCTAAGACATGTGGCATGCTCTCGCAATGCCTTCGTGAATAACATCTACGCATCTTGTCTTTAAGGCTTAACAACAACCATAGACCATTGTTGTACTTTAACTGTCGATTCTCATAGCTTATACCATCGTGGGCCTAGATTATGACATGAGACACATGTCAAGATCACGCAATGCCTTGATGCATAAATATCATGCAACTTTCCATTGTGGTTAAACGTCGATCGTAGATCATACGTGATCCTCATTGTTTATCTCTTAACTTGCAAGGTCTGATAATTTGACTCTGATTTCTTTTTAGTGACTCCACGATTGTGTAGTCTCCTTATCTCCAAAAGTTATCCTTAGCCATGATTCTATTATAAGACCTGGTGATTGAAGCATTGAATAACTCTGTCTAAACCCTTGGTTCTCGTTCATAGACTTGGCGACTGCACCTTTATCTCTTAATCACTGAATTTTCTTGACTTTTAAAATTTCATCTAGTGATTAGCTGACTACCGTAAGATCTTATTTATTTGCATCAAACGGTTTAGATTAATTCTCTTGATATTTTCTAATTTCATCAAAAATATGGATACTTAGCAACTAAGAACATAATGCCTGGGCCCGCTCACTGCCATGTGTCGATAAGACGTAATAGCTTATATGTTAGATGTCAATCACTTTATCATCAAGAAATTACGCAAGCCGTCTGATCAAACTGAAACCTGCATCCTCTTTATCGCCATGACTTTTACTTAATTCTTAACTACACATTGACCTTGGGTTCACAAACCTCTTTAGTCTCTGAGTCATGAGATCATTCTGTTAACCTTAGGTTTAATATGAGATAACGTGACTACCGTAGGATTTAAGAAAGTTCAAATTAAGATCAACAACTGTCGCTGAGTCTCGTAAACTTTGTTGACGTCATCAAATCATATAGAGAATTAGTGACTAAGTATATAAAGTGAATCCTTCCAAGTCATAAAATATATTAAAAATTTAATACCAAACTGCGAAAAGAGCCTAACGGCTATATTTATGAATTTCAAATATATTCAAGCCCTTTAAAATATAGAATAAATAGCAGATTTATCAGGAAAATATAGGGAATTAAGATAAAATGAATAAGGCAGAATTATTTCAATAATAAACCATAAAAAGAAGAAGGAACATAAGCATAAATTAGAATATAAATTGCAAGAGACACTTCCCTGAATAATTTAGCCATTCAAATTTGACTGAGAATTTGGGTTCCACCAGTGGCTCTTTTTGGAGATGTGCATGCATACTTGGACAGAGCAAGATCTCAGTTATCTCTGGAGAAGAAGACCAAAATAGAGACAAAGAACAACATAAAAGCAAAAAAAAAAACTAAGAAAGTAAAAATACAAGGTTAAGAATACTTCATGTTTTTAGGAGAAGAATGATTTTAAATATTGAGCATGGGTGGGAAATTCTTGAACATGACCCTTTGTATCTTGCAACAAATAACTTTTTTCTCCTGCATTATCAAAAATAACATAGGTCCCAAGCCATAAAGCTTAAAATTTACCATGCTTTCCTTTATCTTGATCTTTAGCATTCCATTTTAACACCCAATCTCCTTTCTAAAAGTTTCTGTCCTTAGCTCTTTTATCATGTAAAGTTTTCATCTACAATTTTTTTCTCACATTTTCTCTTTGTGCATCCATTCTGATTTCATCCAATTACATAAGATGATCCATTCTATTTCCCATGAAATTCGTGTCTTCTAATTGTTCTTCTTTGACAAATATATATACTAGAAGAAGATTTTTCAATGGTAATATAGCTTGCTTTCCATAAACTAGTTCATAAGGGGAAAATCCAGTGGATTATTTTAACTGTTATCCTATCTGCCCAAAGTGCAAGGGGTAGCTTGGAATCCCATGCCCTTTTGTTATTTCTCAACATTCTCTTAATAATTTTCATTATGTTCTTATTACTTGATTCTGCCTGCCCATTCCCTTGTGGATGGTAAGGGGAAGAATATGATACATTAATACCATAATTACTGCAAAATTTAGAGAATTCCTTAGATCTAAAACACATACCATTATCACAAATAATTTTACAAGGGACACCAAATCTGGTTAGTATATTCTTTGTTAAAAATTTTACAACCACCTTGCTTGTAGCTTGTCTACATGGTATGGCTTCAACCCATTTGGTAAAATAATCTATTGCAACAAGAATCCATCTATGTTGCCCACTGGAAGCATGAATAATCTCACCAATAAAGTTTATCCCCCACATTTGGAAAGGTTCCTTAGTTGAAAAAAATCTGAGGGGTAATGCACCATCATATTTTAATTTCCCTGAGAACTTTTGACAAGCTTCACATTTTCTAACATATGTATAACTATCTTGAAAAATATGTGGCCAATAATACGCAGCATGAATAATTTTATGGGCAGTAGTTCTTTCTGAAAAGTGAGCTTCACACACTCCATCATGTAGCTCCTTCAAAACTTCATTATCTTGATACATATCCAGGCAGAATAAAAGGACACCTTCTCTATTATTCCAATATAAATCACCTTGTATCAAAACTTATCTAGAAGCATGCAACTTTATTGTCCTCTTTTCATTTTCATTTAAAACTTCTTTGCATTTAATTTGCTTAAGTAAATATATTATGTTAGTATACCAAGTACATCTTTCAATACTCACCACTGATTCATCAATGGTCACCTGATTTATCTGAACTACTTCAAAATTTGATTCAGCCATAAGTTTAGCAAGACCTTGTCCTCTGGCCAACTTCGTTATCTAGATCTCCATATCAAACTCTTGGATTTGATTCACCCATCTGCATCTCCTACCTATCACTTTAGATTGCTTAAATATATCTTTAATTGCTGCATTTGGTACATAATCTATCACTTTATCTCCTACCAAGTATGGCCTAAAAGTTTTCACTGCTTGAACCAAAGCATAAGCATGCTTCTCATTTACATCATAATTTAATTTTGCTTCTTGAAGAGTTTTACTAAAAAATTCTATTGGTTGTTCATAACCGTCATCATTTTTCTATAACATAACAACAGCAATAGTATGATATGATGCAAAAGAAAATAATTGAAAAGGTTTTCAAAAATCAGGTGTCTCAAGGACTGGAGCTTCCTTGATTTCTTTCTTGATGTTAGAAAATGCTTCTATGGCTTCATTAGACCATTTAATTTCTACACCTTTCTTAAGCATCTTAGCAATAGGTTTAATAATCTCTGCAAAGTTAGGGACAAACCTTCTTACAAAATTTATTTGTCCAAAAAAGGACTGGATCCCTTTGATATTTTTAGGAATCTAAATCTTATCAATGGCTGCAATTCATTCAAGATCTATTCTCACACCATCTTTTGATACAATGTGACCAAGAAGCTTTCCTTTAGTAACCCCAAAATGACATTTCTTAGGGTTTAGAGATATACCATACTCTAAAGCTCTCTTTAAAATCTACTCCAAGTGATTGCAATGATTATCTGCCCTTTTGGAGTAAGCTATTAAATCATCCTGATATGCTGCAATGGTAATATCAATCAAACCATCAAAATCCACATCCATTGCTCTTTGGAAAGTTGCTCCTACATTGGTTAATCCAAAAGGCATTCTTGCATACACATAGGTCCCCCAAGGAGTGGTAAAGGTTGTTTTTTATTGTTCTGATTCCTTGACCTTCACTTGGTTGTACCCCGACAACCCATCCATCATAGACAATAATTCATTTCCAGTAACTTTTTGTAAAAGAGCTTCCATATTAGGTAATACATAATTATCTTTTAAGAATGATATATCTAAATTTCTAAAATCAACACATAACCTTATGTCCCCATTATTTTTTCTAACTGGGACCAAGTTTGATACCCATGTAGAATGTCTTATTGGCATAATTATTCCTGCATCCCTCATTTTGAAAAGCTCTTCTCTCATCTTAGGAGCTAACATTGGATTTATAGGACGTTGCCTTTTTCTAAAAGGCTTTACATCTAGCTTCAAAGGGATTTCATTCTGAAATAAATCCTCTCAGTAGGCTTTAAGGTCATCATATGACCATGCAAAAATGTGCCTATACTTTCTTAACAAACTTATCAAATTAGCTCTAATCTTGGGAGTGAGCCTTTTGCCTATAAATACTTCTCTAGGAGTAAGATCATTTCCCAAGTTAATTTTTTCAATCTCTTCAGATTCATTACTTATCTTACCCTTTTTAAAAATTTGATGATCATCAAATACTCCTTCTAGTGCAACCAAACCTTTGGGAATTTTATTTGTCTTCAGTTGAACAACTTCTTTTCCAAACAAGGTTTCCTTTCCATCATGGTTCTCTACATAACCATTCCAGTCTATGCACTGATCTTCATACTCGTCTTCATTGATTAAAATTTTTAGGAGATCTCTTTCATCTTCAAATATTTTCCAATTCTACACATTGTTAGGAACTGGTTGTCAACTTTTCATCCCCACCTGCACAATCTCATCAAAAGGGATATCAATCTGCTTGATGGCTACATTATCCATCAAGTCTGCAAGAAAATTTCCTAATCTTTCTATCCACTTAATTGAAAATGCATCAAAGAATTTAGTCAAATCCCAAACCACATTTCTATATTGTTTTAACCTAGGATTCTTAGTTATGAATCTATTTCTAACTTGAGAAACAATTAATTCAGAATTGCCACAAACTGAGAGCATCTTAATACCATATGATTTTTCAATATTTAAACCAAGGATTAATGCTTCATATTCTGAAACACTATTTATGCATTCAAAATTAAGTAAGAAGGAAAATTTAAAGATCTTACCACTTGGGGACACAAAAGTGACCCTAGCACCATTACCTTCTTTACTGCATGCTCCATCAAAATTCATTTGCCAAAGTTTATCTTGATTTTCTTGCAAATGCACTTCAATGGGGTTGTCAATTTTCAATATTGGTTTAGCAATACTTACCTGAAAATTATCCATGTGTGAATGACAAAAATTTATTTCCATCCCAATATCTTTATCAATGATATATTGAGATCTAGGCTCCCTGTAAATTTTTACTTCCCTGCCATCAACTAGAATAGTAGCATAAGACAAATGTAATTGGATATAGACACCTACTAGATTAGACCATTGTCTAGATAAAAGCATTCCATAATAAGTAGGTACTTCAACAATAATATTATCAGTTTTATATGACATTTTAGGTCAAGCAAGAAATTTAAATTCCACATCTTTCATAATACCATGGGTATAGACCTATTTTCCATAGCGTAGCATTTTCCATAAGTTGTGTCCACCTTCATTCCAAGTTCTTTCATGACTTCTATAGGCATAATGTTTACTACTGCTCCTAAATCTATCATAAAATTCTTAAGAAGTTTATTGTTAATTATCAAAGTGAGATAAAAGGGATCCACATGCGTTCCATTCTGAGAAATATTAGTTCCTAAATAAACCATAGGAGGATCTTCATTTACTTCTCTTTGATTAGAAACATTACCTACATTAGACAATACTTTTATTGTTTCATCTTTAAATTTAGGAACTTTCATCATTTCTAACAAAGGAATATAAATCTTTACTTGAGATAAAGCATTAGATATAAAAGAACTATTATTGGGGATAGATCTACTAACCATTATTTTCTCCTTTGCCAATTTAAGTTTTTGTTGAGAATCTACCTGTTGACCTGTTGTTGCATCATCATCTTTGGTTCTTTCTATATCAGGTTGACTCACCTTCTTCTTTGGTGTTTTCATAGATGGTCCTGCTGGCTTTCCTTGATCAACATTTACTATTCTATTCCTCAATTTGTAATTACTTCTTGCTTCCTCAAGAGCTACAAAAGTATATGCTTCCTTTTCCTTATTTTTTAATCTTCTGATAACTGGTGTCTTTCCTTATTTTTTATCACAGTGATGTATTATGTTTAGATATTCATGGTAAACATATTCTTCTTTAGAAGAACTATAATCATCTCTTCCCCACATTGGTTCTAATGAAACATTATTCACTGTAGGCTACTACTCATCATTCTGATCTTCCTCTTCTTGAAATCTCTGAGCCACAACACAACTATTACGAGAATGTGGTAGATTACAAATATCACACCAAGGATAGTCTTCCACAAAATGATTATTTCTTTTCAATGGATCCAGTGTCTCCTTAGCATAAGACTGCTTCTCAAGTTTCCCATCTTTCCACTCAGTCTTATATGACATGTCTTGTAACCTAAATCTTTCATTTCTAGGAAATGGTGGCCTGTCATTTTTAGGAAATGATGGTATGTCATTTCTGCCTTGTTTTTCATTCAAGTTCTTTAGCATATCCATAATTTATTTAAGATCATTCTTTTCAGGGGCTTTTGGATTATGAAATTTAACATCACTTCTTTTATCTATCCTTCCAGTAGCCCTTCTATTGTTTTCAATGGTGCAAGCCATTTTGAAAGCTTTCTGTAGTGTTGTAGGGCCTTGTGATCTAATCTCATAATGTGATTTACTATCAAATGAAGTTAGATAGAAATCTATCAGAAAAGAGTCAACAGGCCTTATATCTCTTGGAATTCTATTTATAACTTTATTAAACCTTTTATTGAATTCTGCAACTGATTCATTAAAGTTCTTTTTAATACTAGTTAACTCATGAGATGAAAAAGATGTATCATTATGATCACCAAACTGTTCAATAAATTGATTCACAAAATCACACCAGCTTGAAATCGATCCATCAGGAAATCCTCTATACCATTCAGCAGCATCTTCAATTAATGATTGGAAAAACAACTTCATAAAAATGTCTTCATGGTTTCCATCTAATTCTTCAATGGTTTTCTTCAAATTTATGGTATACTGCTCAGTAGATTCTACTCTATCCCCTAAAAATTTTGGAATAGCACTCCTCAAATCACTTGATATGGTATTTGGATATCCAACTATCCCACTAAAATCCAATTTTCTATACCTTTCCACCACCATAGGAGCTCTTCTTCTCTGGCCCATATTATGTTGGTTTCCATTCTATCCTCTGAGATTTTGATGATCCATGCCACGGTGATTTTGTCCATTTCTATGACCATTACCCATTCTTTGTTGTGTAGGATTACCTCGGTCATAGTTTTCTGCATTATTGGGTTGTCTCTAATAATCATCTCTTCCACTATTGTTATAGTTTATATCATGTCGTCCTCTATTATCAGGTTCAAACAATGGATTTGCGTGATCACTGTTGAAAATTGGTTCTCCATTTTTTCTATGAGGAGGATTGTATTTTGGTTTCCCATTACCCTTTGGCATCTCCTTTTATTTTGTCTCATCTTCATCCTCAAATACTAAATCCAACCCACTTCTCCTTATTTATAAATTTTCCAAGGATTCATTAGGTAACCTATTTATATCTTTCAATACCTTTGGATTCATTTTCCCATATTCACTTAATTTACTCAATGTAGCATATAGGAAATTCTCTTCTTCATCATACTCTTCCTCTATTTCTTGAACTAAAATTTGATCATCTTCATAGCCAAAGGGATTTACAAACCCTTCTAAATCATAACACTTTCCATCATTTAAACTAGTAGTCTCCCTATCAGGAAACCTCCTATGTCTGGCATACATCCTATGAACAACCTCTTGCTTACTTCTTTTTAAACTTTTCTGCAAGTCTAATTCAAATCGGTCTTGATGCAAAGATCTTCTACCCAACATGAATGCTTACAATCAAAATTGTAGAGTCACCACCTTCTTATCAGAAGGAAAATACTTCTTGATGGTCTTCTAGATTCTTCCTTCCAGTAGAGTGCACTTCAAACCTCTGGTCTGCAAAATCTGAAATTCTAAAAATTGTTGCCAGCAAAGTCACCCATCTGTTGGTTGACTCAGATGGGGCAAACTGAAAGATTCAATATTTAGAAGAAAATCACTAGAGCTTCTAGGAAAAATTAAAAAACTTCCTTATGCACTTCCCCAGTAGAGTCACCAATCTGTTGGTGCTCAAATCAACAGATTGGATTTCCTATGGACTTGCCAATCCAATGATGGGAAACCCAAGTGATTTGGCCAACTAACAAGTTTAACCTTGGGGTAAGGTTTAAAATTCTACAATTCTAGCTCTACATAACCAAGGATGGTAGGCCTATACCTTATCCTTTAAGGCTTTTTATAGGAGATAATAAGAACTTTAAATCTCTCCTTCACAAGTATGGAAAGTTACTTTGAAAGGAATCAAACTGTGATCAATTGAATATAACTATAAAACTGAATGCTTTGTGATAATAAAAGGGATGCTTTGTAGATGTGAATATATAAATGAAGGAATTTTAGAATCTCTCAAAAACATGAAACAATGAATCAAATGTCTATATTTAATAACAATTAAATTAGTGCCTATATCAACTTCGGCAATAGAGTCAATCCAACATTCAATCCTATGTACAACTTCGCAAGATAGTATTCAACCATCAACTATCTAACTATTGTAGATGCAGAGAAGATTAAGGTCTATGTTATATCCTTGTTAGTTAAAATGAGTTTAAATCCTATGGTTGGGAGACCAAATGAACAAGAATCTGGAAACAAATTAAGTTATCACACACTTCCGGATATTCAAACAATGATATAGGACAATAATTCTTCTGCATAAGCAACTCAAAGATAGCAATTGAAATTCATTCAATAATTGCAAAGGAATAACTAAATCAGAATTAAAACTTTGAACCAAGATAGATAGAAAACACTTATCTTTTATTGATTATCAAAAATAGGTACATAAGAATCCATGTCTAGTTGTGATCAAAACTAAAACTATCTGAAATGAAAAATATCACTTCAGACTGTCCTAAGACAATCCTCTGCATTGATCCTAGTATCCTTTATTTATACATGATCCAAAGGATGTGAACAATATTTAGATCAATGCAACAGTTCATCTAACTAAACCTAATCCCTATGATCAACAACTAAACAACCACAATTACAAAAAAGAATGATTAATCATTCATCAGAAACAGTTATCGACCATAAAGATAATATGTTCAAATAGTTCATTAATAGTCTATTTAGAATCTTCTGATATCTCTTTAACTTTTGCATGGCATATCCATGGTCATCTGCATGTCTTTAGATCTTTCATCTTTCAATTTGGATTGCTTCATTTTCTATGAAACCCTGCATGTAGACAATGTCGACGTATCAAATATTAATCAAAACCCTTAGTTGACAAAATAATAATATAAAAACATGTAAAGACAAAGAAAATCCAAATCATCTGATGCCACTCAGGATTATTTCCTTTTCATTTGTCTAAGACATGTGGAATTCTCTCGCAATGCCTTGGTGAATAACATCCATGCATCTTGTCTTTAAGGCTTAATGACAGTCGTAGATCATAATTGTACTTTAACTACCGATTCTCATAGCTTATACCATTGTGGGCCCAAATTTTGACATGAGACACATGTCAAGATCACATAATGCCTTGATGCATAAATATCATGTAACTTTCCATCATAGGTGAATGTTGATTTTAGATCAAACGTGATCCTCATCGTTTATCTCTTAACTTGCAAGGTTTGATAATTTGACTCTGATTTATTTTCAGCGACTCCGCGACTGTGTAGTCTTCTTATCTCTGAAAGTTATCCTTAACCATGATTCTATTATGATACCTGGTGACTAAAGTGTTGAATAACTCTTTCTAAACCCTTGGCTCTCATTTAGAGACTTGGTGACTACACCTTTATCTCTGAATCATTGAATGTTCTTGACTTTTCAAATTTCATCTGGTGATTACCCAACTATCATAAGATCTTATTGATTTTCATTGGATAGTTTAGATTAATTCTCTTGATATTTTTTGATGTCATCAAAAAATATGGAGACTTAGCGACTAAGCACATAATTCCTAGGCCCGCTCACTAACATGTGTTGATCAGACGTAATAGCTTATACATTAGATGTCGATCACTTTATCACTAAGCAATTACACAAGCCATCAAATCAAACTGAAACTTGCATCCTCTTTATCACTCTAACTTTGAATTAATCCTTAACTGTACATTGACCTTGGGTTCACAAACCTCTTTAGTCTCTGATTCACGAGATCATTTTGTTAACCTTAGGTTTAATATGAGATAACGCGACTACTGTAGGATTTAAGCAAGTTCAAATTAAGATCAATGACTGTCGCTGAGTCTCATAAACTTTGCTCATGTCATAAATTCATCTAGAGACTTAGCGACTAAGTATATAAAGTGAATCCTACCAAGTCATAAAATATATTAAAAAATTAATACGAGACCTTGAAAAGAGCCTAATGGCTATATTTATGAATTTCAAATATATGTAAGCCGTTTAAAATGTAGTATAAATAGAAGATTTATTAGGAAAATATAGGGAATTAAGATAAAATCAATAAGGTGGAATTATTTCAATAATAAACCATAAAAAGAAGAAGGAACATAAGCATAAATCAAAATATAAATTGCAAGAGACACTTCCCTGAATAATATAGCAATTCAAATTTGATTGAGAATTTGGGTTCCACCAGGAGTATTGTGGTAACCCATATACTCGTCTCAACATTGTTATGGCTTCTTTGATATCATCTTCACGTATCCCCTCCTTAGGTCTATCGTGTCCAGCTTATTTTTGGGGAGAGGTTGTTCGAGGTAATTGTCATTGACTATCTCATATGCTTCGTCCCCTTTGTTCTTGAACCACAAGTTTCCATTCTCTATGAAAAAGTCATAGAACTTGTCTATGCCTTTGTGAAGGTGGAATACATCATCTATGACATCTGGCATGATATGCAATACTACTTGGACCTCTGTGTTTTGAACCACCCTTTTGTCTGAGTCATAGTGGTTTTCCAAGTCCATGCTCAATTCAGGTGAGGTGATGGCCACTGGGTAGGCTGCTGCATTGACAAGTCCTACTAATACAAATGAAGTATAGTCCTCTGATCTTCCTTGTAGTTGCGTGCACCTTGTCAAGAATTCATCCCAATCTACACTCCCAATATTAGTATCGGTGATTTCACTATGCTTGTTGCCAATCTTTGAAGGTGGAGTGTTCCCTTTGTACAAGTACTTCATGGGTGACATAGTCCTTTTCTCAAGCATTCTTGTAATAAAAAATGCAAGTATCAATATCTTATTTGAAGAAAAAGCTGAAAGAAAGCTGACTAAACTAAGAAAATAGAGAAAAACTCTCTAAGTCACCAAGAATGCAGGGTTTTCACACTTTTGGCCCTTTCAGGGTTTCAAACATTGAAGACTGTTTCGGAGGCCGAAAAGGTTGAAAGTGCAAAAATCCACCATTTGAAGTGAGTTTCTTCAGACCTTTTGACATTCAAAAGTCTGAAGGTTTTGCGGACATCAAAAATCCAAAATCCCGAAGCTTGAAGACCAGGTTTTAGAGATTGGATTTGTCAGCATTTTGGACCTTTCAAAGGTCTGAAATGTTGAAAAGGTTGAATCTCCAAAATTGCGATGAGAGAAAGGACTTTTGGGGATTCGATCTTATTGGATTTTTGGACTTTTCAAAGGTCCAAAACACCAAAAGGGCTGAACCTCTAAAATGAGACAGACTACAACTAGACCCAATTTTTGGACTTTTGGAGGCCAAAAACCTATGCCAAAGGTTGTGATTGAATGAAACCCTAACAAAAAACTAGAAAGGACAAACCTGACCCAACAAAAACGGACCTCATGCTAAACACCGAAGGTGAAAAAGGCCCTTAGAGGCCAAGAGAAAAGGAAATATATACGTCGAGGGTGGAAAAGTGCAAGGACAAAAACCCCTAAACTCAAAACCATGAGGATGGAAAAGAAACATGAGGCCATGAAGAAAGAAACCTACCTCGAAAGAGCTAGGAGCGAGGAAGGATGACACAGTAGAGCTTGAAAGTGTGAAGCAATAAAACTCAAGAACCAAGGGGGAAAAAGATGAAGTCACAAGTTCTCAAGGAGTTTTGAATCGAAAAAAGGTGAAGTGACTTTGAATTAGGGTCTTTGATAATTTATAACCCGCGGGCCTTATGTCAGCACTTTTAGTGCTTTTGATGTCTGAATTACTAAAATTCCAGAGGCAGACACCTTTGGCCTTTTATCCATTTCACTATTTTTGGAGTACCATGGTCATCCGAAATGCCAAAAGGGCCAAAAGGCCGAAAAAGGTGTTCTTCCTTGTTTTATCATGGTGACACCTACTCTTCTAAGACTGATCGAGTGAGGACTCAAGGGGGTAGACAAGACCAAAAGGAAAAGCCAAAAGGAACACACAAAAAAAGGGGGTCCCCATGGTTAGAGGACCAAAAATGGGGTGTGTGTTATGGACCCACAACAAATAGCCCTGACAAAAGGAGGAATGACCAAGGCATTTCTTTCTCATCATTACTCTTCCAAGCCGTAGCTTTGTGGTGGAACAAGGCCAATAGGTGTTGGTGTCAAAAAACCTTTCAATGACTTCCAATCTAAGGTTTTATCACTGGTATCCCAGTTTGTGATTCATGTGTATTCATTCCTTAACCTTTGATTTTAGTAACCAAAACATTCGCTAGCTACTCCCGACCTTCGCCAAGTAGACCAAGGTTTCCCGTAAAGAGCTTTGCTAGAAATCAGGCGTTCATAGCCCCACAAAGTTTTCCCCAAGTCCCAAGTATAACCTTTCTCTACTAGCGGTCAGGCATTCATAGCCCCAATAGAGGTTTTCATAGTCACCCAAGTCTATTCTGTTTGATAGGCCATAGCTTTATTGCTTTTGGGAGTTCTATCTTTTGGATAGTTATTTTATTTCCTCCGTGTGCTTTTGAAATATATCAAGCCCCGGATGTTTGTGTACTCCATGTGTTCAGGTCCATAGTAATGAAATTTTCTTTTTGTATTTAATTTTATCTGAGAAATGATTAGGCTATCACCTAGATCTCACACCTATGGCCTCTTTGGGACACTTTTCTTTTCATGCACTTCTCTTCCTCTCTTTCCATCTATTTCTTTTCTTTCCTTCGCTATTGCCTTTGCATTCATGATGACTTTGGGTTCTGGGATCGGTGGGTACCCGAATCTATGCACTAGGGCTAGTCACAATGGATGAATGCTCAAGAAACCATTTCTCTCAAGTTTTTCCTTTTTAGTGTGTTTCATGATTACGATGACCAAGCCTTGAACTTCTTCTTGTCAATCACTGATAACTGTTATCACTTTTCCTTTTGGACAATGTTCTTTTGATTGCACATCTCTTTTGGAGAATTGACTAAGAAATACCCTTACTTTGAGTTACGGACTACCTTGGAATGGATCCAAGAACACAATGACCCAAAACAACAAACGAGCCCCAACAAATGAAAGTAAGAAAGGACTGACAGCGAGGGCAACAAAAAAAAAAGAAAAGAAAGGAAAGAAATGAAATAGGGGACTATGGTAAAAGGGACAGAAGGTAGTCCCATTTAGGATTCAAATTAATTTTTGAGGAATTTCCCATTGACTAGAAATGGGATTAACTCTCCATTCAATGTGTCGATCCTAAAAGTGTTTTCCCCCAGGATCTCTGATATCTGATAAGGGCCTATCCACAGTCTTTGGAACTTGGTGTGGCTGCCTGGGTTTTCATTCACCTTATCCCACATGAGGAAAAGATTAGATATCCTGAAGGCTTTAATGGTAGCTCTCTTTTCAAACCATCTCTTGACTAAGGCTTGATTCTTTGATACGTGCTCCAAAGCCGATGTTTATTTCTCCTCTAGGCTAAGGAGATTCATGATCCTGACTTGTACTCAATCTTCTCCACCTACATATTGGTCCATGAATCTCAGGACTGGGATTTTTAAGTTCATAGGGAAGACCGGTTGTAAGCCATACACCATTTGGTATGGAGACGTCTCCAAGGAATTTTTTATCCTTATGTGATCAGTCCACAAAGCGTATTTCAGCTGTGTGTGCCAATCCCTAGGGTTGTCATCTAGGAGGTGTTTGATCACCATTGTTAAATTCTTGTTTGTAGGTTCTGCTATGCCATTGCCTTGCATATAATAATTGGAAGAGAACTTGAGAATTACCTAGTTTTCAAAGGCCCATAGTGTGAGTGAGGCAGAAGAAAAAGAGTGAGCATTGTCACATACCAGATAAAATGGCATCCCAAACCTGGTTATGATACGCTCCTCCAAAAATTTAGTCATGACCCCTGTAGTACAATTCTTCAGTGCTTGAGCCTTCATCTAGCATGTCCAATAGTTGATAGCTATCAAAATAAAATTGTGTCCTACAAACGAAGGGGGGTTAATCATTCCAACAAAATCTAAGCCCCATTGGGCAAATGGGCGTACCTCGTATACTGGTTGTAAGGGAATTGCGGGGTTTCTCTCTCAAGTTGTGTTGGTTTGGCAAGTGTGGTAAGAGCTCACATGTTTGTTGGTGTCTCTAAATATTGTAGGCTAGAAATATCCTAACCTTAAGATTTGGTGAGCCGTTACATCAGTTGACCCATGTCCCATTTTGTACTTGTCATGGAAATTTTCTAGACTTTGCTTTGCCTCGAGTCTATCCAAGCACCTTAGGTATAGACCCTCATAATTGCATTTATATAGTTTCCCATTTTTCAACATGTAGGAGATAATTTTGATTCTCAAGGCTCTTCTCTGGGAACCATTCATCTCCTCTGGGCAATGGTTTTGCAACAGATAGTACACTATGTCTTGATACCACACATTAGTGATCACGCCTTGATTGGTGTAGGTGTGGTAGACCAGACCTTCTTCAACCTCAGAGATCAGCTTTGTCAAGCCTTGGCCCCTCACCACTTTCATTGGTTGGATGTCAAGGTCAAACTCTTGGAGGATTTCCAACCATTTTCCTCTTTGCTCTCCCAGCTCATTCTGCATCAAAAGGAACTTTACGGCCGCATCTAGAACTATCCCAATGACTTTACTTCTCAAGATGTAATTTCTAATTTTTTTCACTGCTTTGACAAGATAAAATGACTATTTATCTAGGTTTAGGTACCTGAGTTCAGCATCTTTAAAAGGGAAACTCATGAAAGCTATGGGTCTTTCATCTTCACTGTTCTTCTTCTGTGTGAGGATGCCCACACATGAGTTCTCAGATACAAAAGAGTAAACCTTGAAAGAGATAGTATAGTTCAGGATAACAAGGACCGATGTCATAGAAATGGAATTCTTAATCTCCTTAAAGGATTTCTTGGCTAGGAGAGCCCATTCAATCTTAGCATCCTTCTTGAGCTTATCGTTCAATGGTTTTACTATCTCTGCGAAACCAGTAATGAACTTCCTTACAAAGTTGATCTTCTCAAAGAAATATTTTAGCTCTTTGTGGATGTCTGGCAGCATCAACTTTAGAATAGCCTCTACCCTTTTAGGATCTATGGCTATCCTCTTCTCGGAGATGATATGTCCCAAGAGTTTTCCTTCATTTACCCCAAACACACATTTCTTGGGATTGAGGGAAATCCTGAATTCCCTGCATCTTTGAAGGCATTTTTTGAGGTCATTTAAGTGGTTGGCTCTTTGTTTTGAGAAAATTGTGAGATCATCCATATACATGATAATGCACCTCCCAACTAGTCCCTTGAAAGCTATGTCCATTACCCTCTGAAAAGTGGCCCTGGTGTTAATCAGACTGAAAGGCATCCAACGGTAGGTGAAGGTTCCCCATTTGGTTGTGAATGTCATTTTTAGGCTATCTTCTTCCTGCACCATCACCTAGTTGTAGCCCAAGTAACCATCTAGAAAGGACATCATTTGAGACCCATTGACCTTTTTCAGTACTTATTTGAGAGATGGGAGTGGGTAATTGTCCTTCTAGGAAGATTTGTTGAGGTTCCAAAAATCCATGCACAATCTAATCTCTCTATTTTTCTTTCTTACAGGTACCAAGTTTGCAACCCACATGGAATGCCAGATTAGAAAGATGATTCTAGCATTGAGAAAATTCTAAACCTACTTTTGAATTAAGGGTTCCATAGTAGGGTTCACCGGCCTTTGTCATTTCTGAAAAGGCTTGGAGTCCAATTTTAGAGGGATGTTGTGTACTATGACTGAGGTGTCATATGTCTTCAATTCTTCATAACTCCATGCTATGACATATCGATATTTAGTGAGGAGCTAGACCATTTTCTCCTTTTCTTCTTTGTTTCCCACCTTCCCGATATAGACCTCTCTTGGTCCCTCTTCTATACCAAGGTTGTGTGTATCACATTCTTTACCATCATGTGTTACGTCTGGGCATCTCCTTACTGCAGTCTTGTCGCTGTCAAAAATCCACTCTAGTTACACCATTCCTTTGGGTATGGCATTGGTCTTTAGATTTATGAAACCTTGATCATCAGGATCTTTGGGTATGACTTCTTATTCACCTTCCTTTTCCTCATCTATGATCTATTTTTTGAACACACCGGCACACATGATAAACTACAAGATATGATGATCATCTTGGGAGACTTGGAAGTTAGTGACATTGTCTAGAATGGCTAGGGTCATGACAAGTTCAACTAAAAATTTCTTTATCTTGGACTTATCCATTGGATGTAATGAACTGGACAATATGGCTAGGGCGTCTGCAACAACATTTTTTCTTGTTGGGATGGTTTTGATGTTGAAAGCATTGAAGTCATTGATCAGGTCCCACACTCTATTCTGGTAGGCTGAGAGCCTCTTATCATTGCAAGTATACTGACTATGGATCTTCTTGATGACCAATTGTGAGTCCCCTTCTACTGTTAGGATTTTTATTCCCTTTTCATGGGCTAGGAGAATTCCGTGGACTAGCGCTTCATATTTTGCAACATTGTTAGTGCACATAAATTGTAACCTATAAGCTGCATAGAAAGACTTACCTCTTGGATTTATCAATTCAATCCCTACACCTACTCCTTGTTTACATTTGGAACCATCAAAGCACAATTTCCATATCTATGGTTTCCTGGTAGGGTTAGAATTGGTTGATTTTATCTTGGGAAAGCCCTTGGTTTTGAGTTTCCATCCCTTGCCTCCATCACTGTCAAAAGAGGTTAATTCTCCCTCATCTTGGGTATGTCTAGGCCTAGAGGTTTCAACATTTTCACTGGCATTGTATTCTAGTATTCCTTTGTAAGGGGGACATGCTCCATCATTAGAGTTACTCCAGTCACTAAATACATTCAAGGCAGGACTTTTGTCATCGGAATCTGACCCACTATCCTAGTTTTGGTGTGAAGTGTTCATAAGAACTGAGACATCAACCTTTAGTGGGGTGTAACTCTTGTCCTCGCTCTTGAGGATGTCTTCTTTTATTGCCAGGGTCTCTGATAGCTTACTTGATAAGGTGATCTAGGTCAATACCCATGATAGTGCTTCCTGGGAACTGGGGCATGTGAACTCAGAATGGCTAACCTGGTATAATTGGTAGTACCTTGGTAGTAAAAAAATGTTAGGGTCTGCATCCAATCCTAAATGTCGTAAGCTTACTACAGTGTTGTTGATGAAATTTTGGAAGATGTCATCATCGATGTCTGATTCTAAGAAACCTAGAATAGGGCTCTAGTCCAATTCAAAACCTTCTTGGATTTTGACCATGAGGATGTCATCCATCCGATAAGTGCCCAAGTCTATTTGGGTGAACATGACTTCATTCAAGGCATTGTACTAAGTGATCATTCTTTTCAATTTAGGCTCTCCATCTATCTTGATCTGGTTATTCAAACCTCGCCATGGTAGCCACAACTGGGTAAAATATGTGGACAACCACCCTCTCAAGAATTTGGTCCATTCTTGACTCAATAGCATCCCATAAGTTTTAGGTATGTCTAGTATATGCACATCAATGCATTCTTCTATCCTAGGATCTGCAACCAATTGAATGTGTATATCCTTGAGCACACTGATCACTCTAACCTCATTTTTATCCAGATCCATGACCACTCAATTTTTTACTCGGGGCACCATCCCTAACTTCTGACAAATTGATAGAGTCATGATGTTGCACAAAGCTCCTGAATCAATCAGGCAATTGTGTAGGTTTTTTCCAAACATCCGTAGAATGAGTAATAACAGTGGGACCTCCATCCTATCTTTGAACATGGTGGGGAAATCCTTGGATGTGTTGATGCTAGATGTAGGTGTCCTTGTATTGTTGGTTGATGAGCCAGGTTTTGAGTGGTCTAGAGATCTTAGAAGGGCCTCCTTCTAAGATGGGAAACCTTGCAGTAATTCAAACATAGATATGTTCACTTTAGTTTTCTTCAGTTCATCCACCACACTATATTTTTCACTTGACCATGTCGCACCTCTATAGCCAGCATATGTTCTTGTTGTAGGGGGTGTGGGACCATTCAGGCCTTTAGGAGGCATTGGATTGTTACTAGCCTGAGGATCTAGTGGGGTTGGTTGTTTGTTTGGGGGAATACTATCGGTGAGAGGTTCCTTTCTACTCTAAAGGTTGTATGAGTTTGATTGATCATTCTAGAAGGTGTGTACTTTGGAATACTCAGTGTCATTCTCTCTTTGGAAGGGAAACATGAACTCATCCTCTCTTTTAAAAACATCTGAACCTCCCTCCTGTCTAGACTCGTAGGAATAAAACACCATAGCATCAAATTGTGTTGGGGGCTCTTCTGGGTTCTAGATGTAGTGATCACGAGAGTTGTTCCCCTATCTGTTAATTCCTTGGTGTGAATTTGGAGCCCCAAAAAAATTAGCCTTTGAAGCCTCGTATGCATTGGCATTGTCTTCTGGGATGCTATCATTATTGGCTCTAGTGATCCATGGCCTGTCTGTCCTTTGCTTCCCAAATGTTTTCTCCTGCCTATTTTTGTTGTTGTTGTATGTGTTGAAACTCCGATTGGGGTTTTGAGGATATGTATTTGGACCAGCAGGCACTCATTGATATCCACCTTGATTCTAAGATGGATTTAACTTCATCCAGGTGAACTCGTTGGTGAGTTGGGATAAGGTCTTCTTCACAGCATCTAGCTCAAAGGCCATGCGAGTATTAGGCTCTACTTGGGGTATAACTCTCTGCTCCACAAATGTTGTCTTGTGAGCCTCATAACCTAGATAAGTAATAGATGGGGGTATAGCTGTAAATGGTTGTGCCAGAATGGGGTTCAACATAGCCTTGTGAGTGGCTGGAGCTTGATTTTTTACTGCAAATGGACTTAGGACAGAAAGATTATTCATGATAAGTACCACTACATAACTTCCTTCTTGCGGGTCCATCTGCTGGGTAAACATGATAGCTTCATTGTACACCTTTTCCATTGTGTCTCTATCTGCTGGGGGAATTCTTCTTAGGAAGATTGAGAGGTGAAAGGGTCCAAAGCTTCCAAGTAAACTTGAATGATAGCCTCATCTGGTATGGTGTAAGGAGCTTCCATCTTTTGATGCATCTTGTGAAAATGATGATTGAACATAGTGATAGGTTCCTTAGGATCTTTCCTTGTTGTGATGAGTTGGTGATGTGTTGTGGTAGGATCCACATATAACTTGAATTGGTTGAAGAAATTGGTTTCAAATTTGTTCCATGCAGAGATAGACCCTCATGGTAGGTTTAGGTACCAATTGTATGCAAACTCACCCAAAGTGTATGGGAATAGATGACAAACAACATCTTGGTGGGAAATCTCTTTACGGTTACAAATTTCCTTGAAGGCACAGATGTGTTCTTCTGTTGTCCTTGATTTTCCATATATGAATCAGGTGTAAAACTTTTCTATATTTTTGGGTAACTCATGTAGCTACCCAACAAAATTTAACGGTGAGCTGGTTGCATTGGAAAAAAAGGTCATCGGATGAGGTTGCTGCAAATTCTAATTTTTTTACATTCTGATTTTGCACTATGGCTATGATGATAGTCATGGTAGTGATATGTGATCATTGTCCAAGAGAATTTTGAGACTCGGTAAGGTGGGAAGAGGATTTTTCTTTGTTCTTCCCTTTGTCGCTGCGAGCTCTACGATGGTGGGTGAGTTCAAGGAACTCGCCTCTCTTCAGAGATGATCTAAGCACTCGCTTTAATATCTCTAGAGAGAAATATCCAATGTTATCTAGATTTTCAGCCTTCAGGCCCTCCTTCTAGTGCCACTTTTGTTGAGCATTGTTTTAACACAAGCCAACTTGCTAGCATCTCGAGATTAGATTTCCTCTCTTGAAAGAATAACCTAGTTATTCCCAAGGTCCTCTGGGGTTAGGTCACAACCTTCTTGGTTACTCAGTTGAAGATAAATGTGAATGTTCACAAGGAGGCCTTTGCTGGTATGTTCAAGACATCAAACTGCAAAAAACTTTTAGTTCTTTTGGTATTTTCCATTTAACAAATATGGGGGGTCTGATAAATAAAATGCAATTTTGTATTTTTCCAAGGTGTTAGATTTTAGAATTAAAAGATAGAAGAGAATAGAGAGTAGAGTAACGAGAAATAAGCAAATGAATAAAAATGAAGTCCTACAAACATAAACCATTGTAAACCCCTTCCTTGCGAATTGAATGATGGGAGAGATTTGGAATACACTCGTAAAGCATAAATCAGACCAAGTCACAATTCACTACCCCATGGATGCAAGCGTTTGGAGAGAAGACATATTCACTCGTGCAAGATGTTCAAAATCGATCAAATCACAAAGCCACCAAGATGTGCACACCTACGAGATAGATTTATCATTAAGCCCAAAAATGATCTCTTTAATGCATTTGTCATAGCAAGGTAAGGTAAACAAAAACAAAGTCCAACTAAAATAAAGCATGAATTTGAAGCACAATAAACAAGAGGCTCTCTAAAAATAATGAATAATGCAAGCATACATTCAATAAATTCACATAGGTAGTAGCAATTCACACACCATGAATGAAGCACCAATTGTATGTCTTTATTGTATTAAGAATCTTACCATTTATATTGATTTGTGATTACAATATATAGAGTTTGATCCACAACTCTGAATCCCAAATTTAGGGCATTAGAGAGAAAAATAAATTAAACTAAAATTTTTTTGAAAGGGAAACTACTCTTAATTGATACTAGATAGCTTGCATGGATTCTTGAATCCATTTACAATCAGTTTTTCCATGCAAGGAGGGTCAAACTCACCAAGCAGAAAGAGAGAAAAGAAGGGAGGTTTCTTTTAAGAACATGGACTCTTCTTCTCATTTCTTGGAGTCTTTCTTGGAATCTTCATCTGGAAGCTCTTTTGGTGGTGGAGACTGATAGGGGACCCTTATTCCCTTCAAAATGAACTCAATTTTACCTTCAATCTAATCTAGAGTTCAACTGGTGTGTAAAAATGGGACCTCATTGAAAAAACCCAATTTTTTAGACCCCGACCTCTACTCTAAAAATTTTAGTGTTAAAACTTCTAGATGTTTTAATCATCAAAAATCTGGTCTGAAGTTTCAGACTTGTCGGAGGCAGAAAAGGCCAAAATATTTGGGAAGCCAAAAATTTTGATAGTCGAAAGGCTAAAAACTCTGTAGGGTCAGAAGGCCAAAAATCCTGAAAGGTCAAAAGGCCAAAGAACTAGATTTCTTGCGGGGCCGAAAAGCTAAAAGGCCCAAAACTCTGAAACCTACCTTAAGGAAATCTCTTAAGTGTTGGAGATTTCTTCTTCAAAACTGCTTTGTGGTCCAAGGGGTCAATTTGGGAATATCTCTATGTGTGCAGCCCAGAGCCATTGTATGATCTCCTAAACTTCCTCATAGTTTATCTCCTTCATTTTGGCCCTGTTAACCTTCCCTTCTTTCTTTTCTTTGAAGGTAATTAGCTCATAAGCGAAGAACATGATCTCCTCTACATGATTTTTCATCTTCATCATTTCTTCCTTTGAATAAAATAATGTTTGTAGGGCTTCCTTGGTCCTTGCACCTACCATGATGTCCCTGAACTATTGGACCACTTCTTTAGATGGCCGTAAGACATGCTTATCTTCATCCTGGTATAAATCAAGGCCGATCCCGGTGAAGAAGATATCTATTTATTCCACCCATTCTAGGACCTCTTTCTTCTTATCCAATATGTAATCTTAACATTTCTCATAAATGTCAATTATCTTAGTTATGCACTTGATCCATGTCTCAAATTTTTCTAGCTCCTCACCTTCATATATTTTCACCAAGATCTGAAAGTGTTGTTTTTCAATGATCTATAAATCCTGGAGGGTGGCTCTCCATTTTCTTGTCTTAAAATCTAGGCCACCATCATCTGTCATCAAATCAATCAAATTTTTAGCCTCTATTAGGATAACCCTATAAGGTTTAAATATTTTATTGATGACACCTTCCCTGTATTTCTCAAAATCCTCCTTCCAATTTGCACTTGCTTTGATGAAGAATGGGGTTAAACCTGCCTACAAGTCTGGGGTGTTTCTTTTATCCAACGTTGCCTATCATGAGGACTCTGAGTAGTTACAGTCAATGGGACCAACCATTTTTTGAATGAACCTCTTCAAGACTTCATCCTTCTCTGTCAAGGTTTTGATGGTCTCTTTGTCCTTACTCATGAAACCCAGAGCATGTTTGAGCCCCAAGGATGATAGTGTCTTGCTTCCTTCTCTGGTGGGCTCCCCCAAATCTACCTCCTCAAATGTATAGTCTTTTGAAGATGCTTGCATTTGAGAGGTGCTAGCAGATGGGACTACAACCTGTGCCTTCCAGCGCCCCCTAGTGTGTTGAGTGACATAGGACATTATCTGTGCCGGTAATATGACCTTTGTCTACTGAAACACTTTCCCCAAGGATGCTATGTCTGCATTTTCCCCTTCATCATCATCTGTATAAGTTCTTATCCTTAACTGGATTTCTTTAGTAAACCATATAGGCTTACTATATGTGGTGATTGGCTCATATGGGGTAACTTGTAAAATGGAATCCAAATTTTGGGACCCTGGAGTCACCTCTTTATCTTTCCCTTCTCCTTTTTCCTATCTTTGGTCCCCTTCATTCCTATTTTCTTGGTTCTCTTCTTCCTTTTCTCTTTCCTCCTTTGCCTTTTCCCTTTCTTCCCTTTCCTTATCTTCTTTTTCCTGGCCTTTGTTTTTATCGCCCAAGGAGCTAGCCAACACTTCGGTATCAAGACCGGTCATGACCTTCAATGTAGTTTTAAAAGGTGACACAAAATATGAGTTTATTGATCCTCCAGGGGTTGGGATGTGGCAAAGCAAAGGGCTTGATGATGGTTGAGTAGGTATTGGGAGATTTGGAATTAGAGTTGGAAGAGTAGTTGGTGGAGTTTGGAGAAATGGTGGTGGAGTCAGAATAGGAGGTGGAACTGTAGTTGGTGGAGCAGGAATGTGAGGGGGAGTTGTAACAGTAATGGTTTCTATTGAGGGCTCCTTTCCGTGCACCTCTTGGGTGAGTGAGGACTCTTGATTCCTAATCCCGTGATCCATTTTGGAGCTCTCTCCCATAATAGGTATATTGGGGTTTGGGTTAGTGAATTGAGTGGGAGGGGGAGTTAGGGTTGCCTATGGTTGGAAGAGAGAAGGACCACTTGCCTCATATCTAGTCACATAACCCGACATGTCTTGGCCCTAGTCTGATAAACCTTCTAGACCCTTAAAGTTCAATATTTGGAACTCATCCAATCTGAGAGCATCTAAGGGGTTATCTTTCTCTTTAGGATCCTCTTTCTACTTCTGACTAGTCTCATTTTCTCTCCTTTTGTGAGACCTTGTCCTTTTGACTAGAGGGACCTCTCCCTCTTCTTCTTCTTGCAGGTCCTCTTGTATGGTTTCCAATTGTGGGGACATAGAAGCTTTCTTCCTCTTGTACATCTTCTTTCCCTTTCTAGTGGTGGGAGAATATTGTCCCAAAGTGGAGGGTCCTTCATTTGATGCAACTTGTGCTGGGCCTGTGGGAGGATCTATCTATCCAGTCATTCTTGTCTTTTGAGCTATGGGCCTTGGGTTTGACCCATACTCCATTGCACATTCATGGCCATACACCATGCTTGGTTTCTACAGTGGTGCCTTCTTGTATTTTGGCACTGTGCTTTTCTCTCTGCGTTGTTTATCCACTTGCTTGGGCAGATCCATCAATGTTTTCACAGGTATTGGGCTCATCTTGTAGGGCCTCTTAATCCATTCCTCTATCATTCTCATCACATGCCTTGCCCGTAAATCAATGTCATCATTTTCATCTTTATCAATCTCTGCATTCATGATTGACATGTCATATATCTTGTCTTTGGTGTAAATGGCCTCTAAGACCTCATCTGAATCATGCTTCCAAACTCTAGGGGGAATAAGGGTCTTTATGAATTCCTTCGCTAGGGTAAGGGTCATCCTACAATAATCTTGGATCCTGACCTCATGGTTATCCACACAGTTCATCTAGTGATCCTCCATGTGTGGTTCGTGAATGTAGAATTTGCCAATAATGTGGCTGTAAGTGCCTATAGGATCAAAACAAGGCCACACTGTCTTGTAAAGCTACAGGGGGTTCTCATCCCATTCAAAGGCCAAAGAGTTATAGACCTTCATATCCTATATGGTATATGGTCCCAGTAAGATGGGAAAATCCCAACAGTGCTTCTTCTTGTGCTTTATGTGCTCATATGCATCTACGAGTTGTCAATCTATCTCCAAAATGATTATCCAGTTGGATGGGTATTTGGACAATTTCTTTGGTTTTACCATTGATCCTACTATCTGAATGTAGGTGAAGGTCCTAAATTGAATGTAATTGGCCCCTATGGACCTTATCTTGGCGGTTGCTTCCTCTGACATCCTTTTTGCAAAATCACCTTCGATGGATTAGATTATTGCAAAAATGAAAGTGTCATTGACTATCCTATAGTCTGGGCTATCCTTTGACATTTTCTCACTCTTCTATAGTTGAGGGTATACAAAATACGACCATGCATTTGGATCATTTAGGTTTTCCCTCTTGGTGAGTCCTGGGTAATCTGCCCAGGCTGCTAATAGGTACACCACATAAGTACTTGTGTAAAACTTGGGGTTGTGTTTTACTACCACCAGTTGTTCATCCAAATTATTACTGATGATGGTTCCCTAGTCGAACCTAGACCTGCTACCTTTGAGTCTTTCAATCAGGAGAATCATCCTATTCTCTAGTTGGGAGGATTGTGGTAACCCATATACTCGGATCAGTTATTTTATGGTTGCTTTGATATCATCCTTCATGTATCCCCTCCTTAGGTCTATCTTGTCCAGCTTATTTTGGGGGAGAGGTTGTTCGAGGTAATTGTCATTGACTATCGCATATGCTTCATCCCCTTTTCTCCTGAACCACAAGTTTCCCTTCTCTATGAAAAAGTCATAGAACTTGTCTATGCCTTTGTGAAGGTGGAATACATCCTCTATGACGTCTGGCCTGATATCCAATACTACTTGGCCCTTTGTATTTTGAACCACCCTTTTGTCTGAGTCATAGTGGTTTTCCAAGGCCATGATTAATTTAGGTAATGTTACAGCCATTGGGTGGGCTGTCGTGTTGAGAAGTCCTACTAATACAAACAAAGTATAGTCCTTTGATCTTCCTTATGCTTGGGTGCACCTTGTCTAGAATTCATCCCAATCTACATTCCTGATATCAGTATAAGTTATTTCGCTATGCTTGTTGCCAATATTTGAAGGGGGAGTGTTCCCCTTATAAAGGTATTTCATGGGTGAAGTAGTCCTTTCCTCAGGCATTCTTGTAATAAAACATGCAAGTATCAGTATCTTATTTGAAGTACAAACTAAAAGAAAGATTACTAAACTAAGAAACAAAGCAAAACTCTCTAAGTCACCAAGAATGTAGGTTTTTCACCCTTTTGGCCCTTTCGAGGTTTCAGATGCTGAAGACTATTTCAGAAGACAAAAAGATCAAAAGTGTGAAAAGCCACCATTTGGAGTGAGTTTCTTTGGACCTTTCAGCATTTGAAAGTTTGAAGGTTATGCGGACGCCAAAAATCTAAAATCCTGAAGCTTGAAGACCAGGTTTCAAAGTTTTGGATTTGTCAGCATTTCAAACCTTTTAGAGGTCTGAAATGCCGAAAAGGCCAAATCTTTGAAATCGCGATGAGAGATGGGACTTTTGGGGATTCAGTCTTGTCAGAGTTTTGGACTTTTTGGAGGTCTGAAACACTGAAAGGGTCAAATCTATGAAATGAGACAGACTACAACCGAACCCATTTTTTGGCCTTTTGGAGGCTGAAAACCTATGACAAAGGTCGCTACTGAATGAAATCCCAACACAAAAATAGAAAGGAAAATTCTGACCCAACACGGACAGACCTCACGCTAAACACTGAAGGTGCCAAAGGCCCTCAAAGACCAGGAGAAAAGGAAATTCGTATGCCCCAGGGCAGATAAGCACCAGGATAAAGACCCCTAAACTTAAAACCATAAGGAGGGAAAAGAAACACGAGGCCATGAAGAAAGAAACCTACCTCGAAAGAGCTAGGAGTGAGGAAGGATGACACAGTGGAGCTCGAAAGTGTGAAGTAATTAAACTTGAGAACTGGGGGAAAAATGGTGAAGCTGCAAGCTCTTGAGGACTTTCAAATCAAAAAAGGTGAAGTGACTTTGAAGTAGGGTCTTTGATAATTTGTAACCCATGGGCCTTACATTGGCACTTTCGGTGTTTTCAGGGTCTTAAACACTGAAAGTCTGGAGGCAAACACCTTCGGCCTTTTGGTGTTTTCAGACACCAAAAACACTGAAAGGACTGGCTTTGGGCCTTTCAGCTATTTTGGTATTTCATAGTACCATGGTCCTCCAAAATGTCGAAAGGGCTAAAAGGCCAAAAAAAGGTGTTCTTCCTTGTTTTATCATGCTGACACCTGCTCTTCTGAGACTGACCAGGCAAGGAATCAAGGGGGTAGACAAGACTAAAAAGAAAAGCCAAAAGGCACACACAAAAAAATGGGGGTCCCCATGGTCAGAGTACCAAAAAATGGGGTGTGTGTTGTGGACCCACAACAATAACCAAAAACATGGGTGATAGAAATATGAGGCCAAAACATGACCATTTGATCTTTCACAAGGGTACTCAACATGCTCACACTAGGGTCAATACTTAATGGTGAAACATGGAATGATTGGCCAACAACCACGTAGGCTCATCCCACATCAGGGGTATGCATAACTTACATTCAAGGTCACCATAACTGGCTAGAACAATGGAACACCAAGGGGCACACAAGGCTATAGTCACAGTTGAACATCACACAAGGGACCATTAGTCTCTACAACCACTATGACCTAAATGCACTCTACACAAGGTGGCTACAATACTACAAGGAACAAAATGCATGAAATATAAGATAGTGTGGAATGGATCAATTCCTATGCAATGCTTAACTATAATAACCAACCAATTTCCCAATAAATCCTAGCAATTATGCAATTTGGGGACATAATTCATTAACCCAAATAATCTATCATATGATATTAATTTCACCTTTCATTACCAATAAATGTTTTTTCTCATGAATTCAATGGTGCACAACTATCACTCTTTGAGCGGAATGCATTTCAATGCAACAATTAATATGCTAGCATAAATGGAATATAACTCATTTCATTTACTCTTACAAAAACACAACAACCATATAATATAGTGTACCACACCCCATAGGGATCCAAACAAGAGGCACTCATGGCCTTTCATGGACACCAAACAATCCCCCTAACCAATCAAGGTCACACAAGAAAACAAGCCACTCATAGCTACTAAGCATCCAAGAATATACATATACATACAACTATCATACTATAGGAAGGGAAGCACAAACATGGTTTTCATGGCATCTACACACACACACAAACTGCACAAGGGTCACCAAACACTCACAAACTAAGGGAAACTCACCAAACTATGGTCTAAAGTGCTCAAAAGAGGTCCTCATACAGGGGTATCATCCATCCCAGAATGATGCAAAGATATAGGAGGTACTCTTCCTCCAACAAATTTCACTTGCATTGTCTCTTCCAAAACAATCAAGAATGCCAAGCCTCGACACCCAAGTAACAAGCTACCATTACTCATGTGTGCTCACATACCAACAAAATCAGCTAAGCGGGCAACATATACTAAGAGATCCCAGTGTATGAACATGGGCTCTAATACTAGATGTAATGCCCCACCCAAGAACCCTTGGAAACAAGGGTTGATTATACACTAAACAATTTTTTTTGATATAAGAGAATACATAATGTATCAACTACATCAGATAACCACAACCTAAGCACGATAAAACATGCTAGAGATGACATGATGATCACTAAATGATCGTATGCAAGTGGAAGACTTACAACTCTCCCAAAGGTTCCCAAGAAACCTAAAATCAACTATGAGTAGATAAGCATGTTCACCCCTTCTTGTGAGAGTTTAGAACACCTCAATGAACTCCATGGATAATGATTAGACCATCATCAATGATCTCCCATCAAGAGCACCACAACACCCTTGTAACAAACAAGGCAAGAAGCTAACATCAAGAAGAAAGGGAAAAAATTCACTAAAAAATACTTATCTGATCTGTTATGAATGGGATGGTCTCTACTCGAAAGATGGTATCTGGAACTATAATTAAGTTTTCCAGAAAATGTACGGAAGAATCCACTGTCCCAAAAATGACAGAATTTGATGGGAAACAATCTTTCCCCAAAATGACATTTTACTTGCTGGAAATGAGCTTTCCTCTCACAAAAGATTTTACTTATTGGAAATGATGTGTCATCCCAGAAATGAAATTTTAACTACTAGAAAAGATATTCTATGAAACTGGAAGTAACATTTTAAATACCAGAAATGACGCTTTACCCAGAAAAGATAGCAAAACCTTCCGAAGGCCATAACTTTTGCATACGGTGTCCGATTGACTCCATTAAAAATGTGTCAGAAAGGTATTGATTAGATCTAAAAAATATGGACCTAAAACCATCCTAGGAAATCAGCATATTGTTTCCATCTACTTGAATCAAGTGCAATCTAAAATTAGGTGATCATTTTTGCCAAAACTTGCAATGAACGATCTCCTCAGTCTAACGACTGGAAAGGCTTGCTGACACCAATGTACAACATGAAATATAAGCTAGCTCCACACCAAAGAGTATTGGATAAATGCACATTGAGGCTATGGACACTTGATTACAAGAAAATAACATAAATTTAAAGCATGAGCATAATATGATGAAACTAGAACATCATGTAAGAACATGAAATATGTAAATGACAAGGAGGGATAGAAAAGAGGACATCATGCTCGAAAACTCCATCACTGAAATTAGTCCACCATATATATACCAATCCCTAGTAGTGGTAAATTTTAGAAACACCACCCTACCATGTGGTACCCATAGGCCCAACCCACCATACTAGTGGAGATAGCATTCCGACCACACACAAGCTAAGCCCTCACACCAGAAAGGGATACACTCACAACAAGAAGATGCATAAAATTAGGGAACAATAAACAGATCTAATGCAAGGATACAATAAAATTATGTCAAAGTCACTACTCAAGCTAGATAGGGTATGATGTCCAGACTCAAGAATGGAGTTTCATCACATGGCTCGTATAGGCCCATGTGGAACTGAGCAATCCTTCTTACAAAAAGGAAGCTCTACTGATCCATAGAAACATCTAGATATGGAAAGGATATGTTGTACCATATCAATTTCCTCAAATTAATCCAAGGTACTAAGCCATATCAATTTCCACAAATGAAAAGGCAAGACATACCATATCAACGTCCTCATATGGCAAGGTAAACAACAACCCTTTTTCCCTAAGGTACCCAACAGCACACCAAACCAATAAATTGTTTGTTCTAGATAAACACAGAAAAATGACCAGCATAACGACATCAAAACCAATTATGAAACCTCAGGTTCTCACAATGAGTCCACCAGGCATCTAAAAACTACTAGATTGTGTGGGAGTACTAACTCTCAGCCCATAAAGAAAAAGAAAACAAGAAACATCTTAAACAGTTAAAAAATTAATTAAATAACAGAGGCCCTACATCATAGCCGGGGGAGAAACCTGAAAAGACGAGGAATAAAATAAATTTGAAGCTGAATCCAAAAGTTATTCCATGGAAATGAAGGTATTTGTGGCATGATTGCAATGAGCCACTACCCACCAAGATTTGACGATCCAGTCAATTACAACGAACAAAAGAATGAATTTCTCCGATCAAGTTTGGAGCAAAATCCAAATTTTAAATAAAACCCAAAAGGGAGAAGTGAGGAAAAGAACTCACTTTTCAACATATAAAGCACTTTTGAAAAGTGACTTTTAAAATAGGTTATTTAAATATTAAAATAACCTATTGACCTTTCGCCACAACATAATAAAATTGATTCCAAATAATTGGAACCACACTATGGCCAAATAGCCAGTAAATAAAATAAATATTAAATTCCCCAAAGCATTAAAAATCCACATTTAATTAAATCTCATATGCAACAACTGCGGGAACTCTAAATGCATATACACATCACTTGTCTCTCACAATACATATGCAATCTTAATTTACTAACACATACTAGACGGATAATATAACAATTAAAGGTACATCATCCATATAGGGATGGTATTGGCTCAATATTAAAGGTCAGTAATACTATCTCTTGTGCCACTACTGGGGATATAGGTACACACTTAACTCCTCAAACTCAAGATGAATGTACTTGGTACCTTTTCAGTAAACATACAAACATCAAGTGTACCTTCTCATAATATAATAGCCAAATCACAACATGTAATAATCAAATAACGAAGGAGAATGACACCATCATGTGGACCTCACAAAGGGGTTAACTACGATTTCGTCTCACTTTGTACAAACACACGAAGAATAATATATATCAATTGCATGAATGCATAGTGCACATTAATTAATTTAAATAACCATTGTATTAACATTAAATATTTCATTTAAATATAAGCATTAAATAATCAATCATGACAACACCAACATATATCAATGGAAGGAATTACTAAAATATCCAACAACATATAAGACACAATATAACATGAATCCATGATATTCATCATAACATATTATCCCAATATCCTCTAATGCAAAATATGCCAAATATAATCACAAGGCATCATCCTATAGATACGATCAAAATATTACTTAACATCATAAACCGCATAAGTCAGATATCAATCAAAACCACAATAGTCATCTCGAAATGGACACAAGAATCAACTATATAGGGTGTATCTCATGATATCATAAAAAAGAATACCATGGGGATAGTCACCACATTGTAAGGTCATCTCAACTAATCACATAGGAGCAATGGTATACATACATAACCAAAGAAAGACATATCAAATCAGGTACACAACCTGCCAAAGCAACATGGTTCACACAACTAGATATAATGCCTAAAAGACTACTCATAGAGAAACATAATTCATCACCCCAAAGGTGCAGACCTCTCATGGGTCCTACATGATCACACAATAAGCATGAACATCAAATTCATATCCATCAAGATGGAATGCATAATGCAAATGAGAGAGGTACTTCAAGAGGAAATATTGTAAACACGTTTGGCATTGCATAGCCAAAACCCAAGTCAAATACAAAGGCTAATCAAAGATCCAAAATAATATCATATATCCATTATTTTTGGATATTTGATATTATCGGATATGCTATATGACCCGCCCAAATTCAACATTTCAATTTCAATGCTATTTTCATTTTTTGTTTTAGTTTTTTAGTTTATATTATATATTTCATTTTTATAATATTAATATTATATAAATACTAGATGACAATAGCATTAGTATTATATTATTATTATTTATATTAGTATTATATAATAGTATAATAGTAGTATTATTTTATATTAATATTAGTACGATTTTTGCAATACTAGTATTAATATATTATTATTATGCATATTAATATTATATTATCATATATATTAGTATTGTATAATAGTATAATACTAGTATTATATTATATTAATATTAGTATGATATTTCATAATATTAGTATTAATGTATTATTATTATTTATATTATAACTATAATAAATTAGAGAGAGAGAGAGAGAGTTATAATATAATATTATAATATTAATATTATAAAAATGATATTTATAATAGTAATTAAAAACTAAAATAAATAATCAAAATAGCATCAAAACAAAAAAAATTACAAATTACAAATGTTAAAATTGTAGGAGTAAAGTAAAATTTGAGAGGGAGATTTCGGATATCTGATAATATCGGATATACGATTTGTCTAACTGGCATCCAAGAGCAAAAAATGATTCTCTAAGCCCTCCAATACAAGAACCATGTTTTTTGCAAACAATTTTACAGGATTGCAGCTGTGGAAGACAAAAAAAATAACTTTTCCACCCTTTTTGTTGGAAATTTCTCTATTATAAAAGGTTTTACACCACCTTTTTGGTCTCACCATGGGGAGTAGTAGTCATCAAAATCATAAACGGAAGAGGAATCTCACAAATGAAGAGATTGAAGTGTATAGAGAAATGGATAGGGTTGCCCATCAAAACAAGAGACAAGGTATGTTAAATATTAATTAAGATGAGGGCATAGGCCCACCCTTAAATGTAGTTTCAAGTGAAGAAGAACATGAATTTGAAATGATTTATGACAATAATATTAAAAATGAGAATGTATGGATTGAAGATGAAAATATACGATTTGAAAATGAACATGTAGTTGTGGACAATAGAAGTGTGGACATTGGCAATGACAATCTACTGATTGAATATGATGGAATTGACAATGATAATGGTGAATAAGAACCAAATCAATGTTACACATATCCAAATTATATGAGAAATGAAGACCCTTGTGAGGAAGAAAGAGAAACTTCAAATTTGAGACCTTCAAGAACAACAAAATGGTTACTTGAAATTGATGAGAACGTAATGAGAAATTTCGATGGCAAGAGATCAAAAAGAATTGTTTGGTTGTGGGCTTCAAAAAAATTTGATCATTTTTTTAGCCACAAGACATTGGTCAAGAAATGTCAAATGTTTTTGCAGTTGTTAAAGATGCAGAAGATGACACCTATACTAGTCAAATTGAAGATTAGTGTGAACAAGAAAAAGGAGAGGAATGCGATTATTGTGAAAAATATTTTTAGTGCTCTCAATTCCATTGGGAAGAATACCAAGGAAAAGGAAAAGAGAGCTGCTAGGAGGGTTATTACAACCTCCTTAGTAAGTCTTCATTTGATAAAGGTTCATTTGATTAGACAAACTTGTGTTGACTTGAACCTAAATCATAAAACTTTGGATAGAGAACTTGCAAGAAGAGAAAGACTCGACGATCCTCTTCAAAATGATACGTGGGCTTATGCTGGGAGACTTCCACATTGTGATAAGAAGGTTACCAATGGCGTGAAGGATCAAATTCAACTATTTTGGCAATCTAACTCAAGAGTGTGACCAAATGTAAAGGGTGTCTTGAAGTTGAGAATTGGCATTCGAGACCGCACCCCACATCCTAAACATTATTTGGAGGTGAGTCAAACAATGTTGTTCAAAAAATTTTGTGAGACACATCCAACATTGCAAATATCACAAAGAGATTTTGAAGCCTTCAAGCCTTTTTTAGTGTACCTCTTAAGATTTGAGATACTTTGTTGCAAATATCATGTTGGAGTCTTCAATGCACCATGAACTATTATGATCTGTTTTTTCTACTTTGCACACTAGTGAAATTTTGGAGGAGTGTGGTGCAATTTCTCTTCCAAAATCATCAAGAGACTTTCTAGATAATTTTTTTATGTCCTATAGATGATATATTTTTCTTTTATAGACAAGATTTCTTAAATGACAAGTGCTCATAATGTGGTGGGTTAGTGAAGTTTGTTTCATATTTTTATGAGGGCCGCAAACATGATTTTGGAAAGACAATTGTCCAAAAAAGGTATATGAAACAATTAAATATACATTGAAAATGGAGGTGAAGGCTCTAGATGTGAGTTGGTTACAAAATAATGGAATGTAGCTGATTTTATTTCTGATTTCAAGAAGAATCTTTTTTACAAGTATACAAGACACAGTCACAGGTCTCAGTGGTTGGATCAATAATTCAGGATGTGTAAGGACACTTTCCCGATTGGAACTATTATATCAGTCATTGAATTTGTAGAGAACTATACATTTAGCCACAAAATGAGTTGCAAGATCAATATTACAATTCTATTTAGGTTTCTATTTTTGTGCACTTAACATATAGACATTCCCCTGATAGTACAGAAGATGATTGGAAGATAATCATAGAATACTATTTTAATATGAGTGATGATAGATCTCACTCTCATGAGTATGTTCAACATTGCTTTGAGAATTATTTTTAGTGGGTGCAGGAAAATGATATTGTTATGGATAGACATCTCATTTGGTTAGATAATTGCACAGGTCAATTCAAAAATTCTCATATGTCATATTTGTTGTGTAGAATGCATGTAGAGAGAGGTGTACCTCATATTTGAAGTTTTTTTGAGTCTAGACATGGAAAACGGGAGCATAATGGAGAAGGTTCATGTGTAAAGAGAGCTTTAGTTAAGGAGAAATTGAGGATTTCAGGTGCAAAACTCCTTGGTGCTCATTCTATTGTTGATTGGTGTACTTCGACATTGTCATAAGGGAGACTCTTGATTCAGTAGTGCACATATTATTTTGTTTGGTTGAGTTGGGCACACTAGGAGATAGGTTGGATTGTCAAATAGTGAAATATTCTTCAAAAATGCATTCATTTCAAAGATTAGATGCTAGTACATGGACCATTTGGACATGAGAGTTGGCTTGTTTTTGTCTGAGGTGTCTTCAGTGTGATTGGGATCAGTGTGATTCAAGTGAGTGGGTCGATAAGTGGGTTCCACATTATATAAATCCTTTATTTTTCACACTCTTTGTAATAAATGATGACATGGATTGTTCACTTGACTATGAGCATCTTTCAGATCTTCTACAGCCAGGACATGTTTTTGCATTGGGTGCACCACAGGGGAATGATCAGAGATTAGATTACCGGTTAGCACATTGTGTACAAGGAAAGAAAAAGCTTGCACAATCGAAGATAGATTATGATATGTTCACATACCCAATAGGTTCACATGTTGTTGTGAGAACATGGTTGCACACCTATATGATTAGAAATGTGTAGATCCAATCTTGCTCCAAACTCGAATTAACAAGGGGTTAGTAGCACCGATTTGCAATGGGGTAAGAAATTGAAAAAACTAAGAAAAAATCCATCGACAATAACATAACAAGCAATCAAGGAGGAATACAAATGAATGCAAATCAACAAAGCTTGAATCTTCTATTGCCTCTCTCTACTTCTTCTAAAACGCTGGTGTATATGATGCTTTGTATTGGTATCGGCAGTGTTTATGACTTGGGAGTGTCAAGAAATGTTATTCATTTTGATCACAAGAATACTTTGAATGCTTCTAGGAAGGATCCTGTAGAGTAAGGGCATACAAAAGCTTGAAATCATGAATCCTTCAAATGGTTATGAAGGGTTGATTATATAGAATATGGAAATGATATGAACGGTTGAGATCAATCCTAGAGATTAGAGGATGAACAGTTGAGATCAAAGGGAACTGGAGAAGCCATCAATAAACTCCACGTCTTCAACTTGGAGAGAGGAGATAAAGTTTAGTTAACTGAACAACTGATTATGAGTTACCTTTTGAACTGAAGAGGTAATTTGTAGTTACCTTTTTGAACTAAAGAGGTAGGTGGAGGAATTTACGCAATCAGAGATCTGATCAAGAGGTCTCTTTTTTGAACTAAAGAAAGGATTTAATTGAATATTTAATTCATTTTTGTAATTAAAGTATTGAACATGTGAGATAATTGAATTCTTTTTTATTTAGAATTGAATTATTGAGTGAAATTAAATTAATTTAACTAGAAGAATTGATTAATAAGTTTAAATATTCAAATTTAAACTTTATGAAATTGAATTTAATTAATTAAGGTTATTTAATTAAATAAAATTAATTATTTAATTAATTTTGGGGAATGATTAAATTTTTTGGGGAATGAATTTAGGAGAAAATAGATAATTAATTAATGATTAAAAAACCATTAATTAATAGATGAAAATTAGTGTTTTTAATGTAAAGTTGCAATTTTATCCATTTTAGGGTGTCTACATTTGCCCCTCTTTGATGCATTGTGGCTTGTCACATTGTGTCAAAGAATATTCTATTTTGATCCTACCCCAGCAATAGTAGGTGTATTTATGCCCCCTCAACAAATTTGAGTGAAAATTCATGACATGAGCGTTAATTTGTTAATACTGCAAAATGATTATCTGGGTATATGATTGTTTGTGAAAATGCTTGAAAATTCTCCTGATATCAATTGTGTAACTTTCTGGGGCCTGCGACAATAAAATAGGGGTCCTTTGAGAATTAGGGTTTCCTTGGATCACTTCTAAATAGCTTGGATGGCCTTTCATTTGTCACTTTGCACTCTTGGAGCTCTTGATCTTCTGGTGAGTTTTGCTTTAGTTTTATCATCTTTTTTAGTTCATATCAAGCAATGTTGGGCCTTCCAAGTGTCATGCACGTGTTAGATCAAGTACATACCTTTCATCGACCAGCTAGTGTAGGACCTGTGGTGAGTAGCTTATACCTTGTGCATTTATTGTTTTTTAATTTAATTGTCTTGAGGTTGTATTTTTAAAATTACCACAATCATCTGCAGTTTTGCTGCAATTGCGCATTAGGTGCCGCAATTGCAATCTTCTTGTCGCAATCGATAAGTGTTCTGCAAATGTCAGTGTTTAATACCGCAATTGCCAATTGAGTGCCAAATTTTCCATTTGCATGTTTTAGTCTCTATAAAAGTACCGTAATTGCTGATTACTTATCATAATTGCTTTGTTAATTTACCTTCTTGGATGTTTTTGCACTTGTCTGATTCTTTCTCTGTCCTGACACTACTGGGTGACTTCTTTGTTTTTTGCAGTTATCTGGGACTATTCTGTGGTTTTGGGAGTTGAGACTAGTAGGTCTAGTATATCGATTCTAGCTTTCAGAGGATGAGAGGGATGTTTCTAGGCATTTAGGTTTATACTAGATTTCATATATGCTTGAGATCATGACAAATAGGGGTTTGATCTCTTCTTTACTAGAGAGATGGAATTTTGATACCTGTACATTTCATCTATTGACTAGGAAGTGTACTGTTACTCTAGAAGATGTGTATTGCATCCTACAGATTCCTATTCAAGGATCTCTTGTAGAGTATGTCTGTGGTCCTAGTACTGTAGCTCTGTTTGAGTTGACTGAATTGCCCCAGGATCAGTTAGGTATTTCTGATCCTTATGATATCCCATGGTCTAGGTTTGGCATGGGGTTGGATAGATTGACTACCTTGCTTGGTAGTATGATATGTGGGATCTTGTGTCCCAAATGTCATGAGCATGTCTTTTCATTTGGTTTTATTGTTGTGCTTTAGATTATGGTTAGAGACCATACTATATTTTCTTGGGGTCCATGTATGCTCGCACATATTTATTTTCACATGTTCTATGTGGATTACTAGGGTGGTAAGTCACTTGGTTTCAGTGCCACTTTACTCCAGATCTGGGCATGGGCAATTATTATTGTCTATAGGCTGTTAGGGGCTCATGATCTTCCTTAGAGGAGACCTTATGTATTTATGTATGATGGAGGCAATGTTCAGTCCCATATGGGGCATTTGATGTATTGGAGGTAGAATTTGGACATGATGCCCTATTCATCTGGAGACCTTACAGGGATTTCCCTATTTGGGATGGAGAGGATACCCACCTTCCTTTCTATTGTCAGAGGAGATTCTTGATTGGGTGTGTTCCTGACCATATTCACATGATTGACTAGCACAACACTGACAAGGTGTTGTGCTAGTTCAGTGAGAGGTAGGATGTCAGAATCTTATGCTTACTTTACCTGATGGTCGAGGGATGTTACTCTATGGGGTGTTGTAGTTCATCTTGATGTTGCGAGGACTGAGTTCATGGATCTTCTTCCTATTGCTTGGATGTGGTGATTAGCCACTGTGGATACAGGTAGAAATTTTAGTTTGTCATGTTTGATCTATATTATCTGTTATGCTCTGATTGTTATAGATAATTTTTTTTATTAGTGGCTTATGCTTTATCATCCATAGATTACTGATACTGAACTTATGTTTATGCAGGCACGATCCCTCAGTTTGATGCATGGTGGTTGTAGGGCTGACCTATTTCTCTGACTAATATTTCTCATTATGTTGTGGGCACCATCATGAGGAGGGCTTGACAGAGATGGAGAGGAGGGAGGGATTGTGGTAGGGGTGGTGGATGGGGTGGTGGTAGGGATGGTGGATGGGGTGGTGGTAGGGATGGTGGTAGGGGTGGCTGTAGGGATGGTGGTCAGGGTGGTGGGCGGGGAGATGGAGATGATCCTAGGTTGAGTGGTGATGGGAGGAGAGTGAGGACTAGGGGTGGGCATGGGATTGGTAGGTGGGTTGACTTGAGTGTTGTACTAGAGGAGGAGGAGAGGATAGAGGATGAGGAAGAACCTCAGCTAGTTAGGAGAGTGCAACAACATACAAGAGTTGTCTTGGTGGAGAGGGTTGAGGAGAGGGGGGAGCCGAGAGATGAGAAGAGGGTATAGGTAGAGATGGAAGATTTGGAGACTAAGGAGGTGGAGATTTAGGAGGTAGATTCTAGATCCACCACTGGTACCAGTAGTACTTGCAATAGTACTAGCATGAGTGAGAGTAGTGAGGAGGACTCTTGGGTAGTGCAGGGCACTAGGAGGAGGATTGAGTGGGAGGGGAGAGGAGGGTGATATTGATGTGGCCATGGATGGGATAGATGATGATCCATAATAGGTGGAGAGGTTGACTTGGGAGATAGCTAATCTGTGGGCTAGACTGATAGCTTCAGAGGTATGGGCTACTTCCTTGGAGAGCAGGGTCACTACTGCAGAGAGTCGGGTTACTGCTGCAGAGGCCAGGGTTACTACTTCAAAGGCTAGGGTTACTACTGTAGACGCCAAGGAGAGACAAAATCACTTAGATGTGAGATATTTTTTTGATAGTTTTCAAGACTTGTGTTTGAGGGATGCCTGTGATCGGCTCTAGAGATCATGTCGTGAGGCCTAGAGAGAGATAGACTACTGGCACCAACACTATGAGGAGGTTGTTCCTTGCATACAATGGGTTCCCATTTATACTATGTCCTAGAGATCCAGTAGATCATAGAGGTCCCATCATAGTGGTGTGGTCTGAGATCCTTTATAGTAGCAGAGGCCAAGACCTGATATGTCACTCCCCGTCCACCTGGTGGCAAGGGTGGGGGTAGAACCTCTTGATACTCTATCCTGATCCATTATGTATTTTTCTATACCATTTTTGTAGCAATGATTGACTGATATATTTTGATGCTATACTAATAATTTTTATCCCTAACATACCAATAATTATAGACATTTATGTTGATCACCTTTCTTTGTCAGACTTGAGACTGTTCATTTGTACTCAGATATTGAGATCCATATATGAGATGCAACCTTATGATTCTCTATGATGTGTAGTTTTACTTTTTATATGTATGGTTCTATATGATGATGCTTTGTGATGAAATGCATGTGATGTGATTCTATTATGCAGCCTCTTAGATGTATGATCTTTAGTTTCTTATGATACTGACATATGTGTGCAGTATGGTTTTTTATGAATGCACTTTATATGATGATGTTTAATGAATGCATTTGATTATTGATCACTATGTATGCACATACTTTATTCTTTTATTTTTGGTTTTATGAAAATAAATGAATGTAATCTACTATGCAAAAAATATCTGAGTAAATGCATGTGTTAGTTAGAGGAAAGTTAGTGGAAAGTTATCTCTGGAATAGATTGATAGATTGGATTGATAGATAGGATGGTGAAACCAAGTTACTATTGTGCTTTCCAATTTTTTTCATCATTGAACCTTATTATGAAAAAGGAAGAGCATCTAATGCACTTTGATATTTCCCATCTGAATACCTCTATGATCTTTGATAACTAGAAGGAGTAGAGAAACTTGAGAGAAAGAGAACCAAATGCACCCAGATATTGACCATCTGGATACCGCTATGATCTCTAATTTTGAAAAGAAAGAGAACAAAATGCACCCAAATATTGACCATCTGGATACCACTATGATCTCTGATTTTGAAAAGAAATAGAACCAAATGCACCCAGATATTGACCATCTAGATACCGCTATGATCTTTGAATAACCTAAAAATAAATAACCAAGATAGAGAATCCAATGCACCCAGATATAGACCATCTGGATAACGCTATGATTTTACTGGTAGAAATAAGTAGATAATAGATAATTATTGTCCAATTATTTTCCAAGATTAAGCTCAGACCGTAGAACTACATGGCTGCCAGATATATGACAGTGCCTACCACATTTATCCTGAATCATCATTTTCCCATAATTTAACTAAAAAATTCCACAAGCACCAATCAAAGTAAACAAGATCATGATTCATCATATTTAATCTCATCACGCAGTGGTATCCTTGAGTAGTGTAAGAACATAATCATGAAAGATAAACTAACAATAGACTGACATGACTGACCTAGTCAACAGTTTACTATTCCTTGATTTTTTGATGCTTGATTGTGTCTAGTTTTAGGAATGGATGAATAATATAAGACTAATCTGTCTAGTTTTGAGTGTATCCATCACTGTGTAATACAATTGATTAGTTTGATTGATAGATTGATTGATTGATTGATTTGATTGATAACAAATTAGATTGTTGATAAAGATGAGTCATATGAGCCCATTGCTTATTTGTGAAACTCACAATTTTGACGTTTGATTGATAACATGTTTGATTGTTGATAAAGCTGAGTCATATGAGTCCATTCTTGATTTGTGAAGCTCAAAGTTTTGACATTTGATTGATTGCTTAATTTGATTGCTGATATTTTGCAATATTTGATTTTTTTTATGATTATTGTTTTATCGTCATTTGCTTGTTGATAACAAAGTTGGTTTTATTGCTGAGATTTTGCAATATTTAATTTTTCTGATGATTGATTTTTTCAAGACTTTTTTTCTCTTTTTAGGATTTTTGATGACTTTTCATATTTTTAGGGATTTTTTTAGGACTTTTAGAATTTTTAGATTGCCCCCAGTCTAGCAAGGCAAGGAAATTATGGATTGATGGATGAAGGTCAAAGGTCTCTTAGTATGTCTTGAAGTTGTTTGGATGTTAAGGACTATCCACAAGCTGAGATAACATGTTTCTTTGCAAGATAAGGGACTGGATATGACAAGATAAGATGAAGACATGGTGCATTGATTGACGTGTGTTTGACAAGAGTGGACATGTCAAGAAGATGGTGAAAACAAGTTTTGCATTTTTTATCTGTATTTTCTATAAGACCAAGAGAGGGATTTGATAGGATAATGATAGGGCATGGATAGAGAAAGCAAGATCAAGAATGAACAAGGGAAGGGATATGGATTCAAGACTGTGAAAAGATTGGAAATATGAACCATAGGGATGTGGAAAACATGAAGCATATAGAACATGTTATGCTTCTAGAGAGATCCCTATCCTTGTCAAGATCAAAGTTGGAAAAAAAGGAAATATGGATGTTGATAAGATAAGGGATATGAGGGATATAGGTTAATGGAGGAAATGAAATGGATATGATATGATAGGAAAATATGGATGGAACATGCCCCAATGTATGGAATGCAAGAGGTTCATAGATTACACATGATGCCTATTTTCCAGGTTTTCATCATGGCACTTTCCTAATGTGCCTGTTTGTCATGTTTTCACTAGTGGACAAATATTTTTTCTCTTTCTTTCTTCTTTTTCTAATTTTTATCTTTTTTTTTTTACTTATTTGGAAGATAAAAGACTCGAGATAGGACATGGAGGAAGGAATTAAGCATCTTTCTCTTCATATTGTAACCTTGTAATATGTGTTACAATAGATCATGGCTATTGAAGGTATGCTCAAAGATGTTGATATGTTGATTGAAAAGGGGGATAAAATGGATGATTGGATGAAGTGGGTTAAGGTTTTATGCAAAGGATTGGATAGGTTGGATGAAACACTGGAAAATTTGTGTTGGGTAATGGAGGTATTATGAGAATAATTTCTTTTGAGTGGATGGAAATATAGGCAAGATCAACATTGGCACAAACCTTGAGGGGTGATGGAGTGATGGAGGTGTTAGTTCCTTTTCTTGCTGATATGAAAATATTCTCAGAGAGCCTGCTCTATTTATCCTAGACACTAACCATGCAAGATATAGAAATGATAGAGACAAGGTTTTTTAAACCTCCTACACTTCAAGCTCCATTAACTCAGGCAGGATTACCCTTCTTAATTAGAATAATCAAATCACTAAATTATTCTAGTAGAATATGAATGGAATTATAGGAGTTGATCATTGTAATATTTATTGGAATAGATCAACACATAAAGGTAAAGATCAATTTTGATAGTGATAGTCACCTATTTCAAATGGAAATAGACCAGTGCTTAACCCTAGGGCATGTAGTCACTTATGAACAATTTTAATCAATTTGATCATGAACTTAAAAGAATTACGGCTTCTGACATAAACATAAACATACCTTATATATCTATCTTAACACACATAACAAATTAATTCATCAAATTCATTATATACCCTGAATCTTTCTAAAATATTTCTAAGGCAATTTTAGTCTTTCCTTGAAAGAACCCTAAAACTATTTCATAATCTGCCTGACAAACATATAAATTGGACATTCCTTGAATATTCAATTTAAATAAAATTCAAAACACTACAATGAAGACACAATACTCACTATATGCTTCAGAAACTATCAGTGGATTTTATTCTCATTCATAATCAAGATTGCTTGCTACATTCAATAATAATTTTCAAAAAACCCTATTGAATTAGTCTTAAACCAAAGTTTATACAATTATAATTGCATTCTCAAAATGAAATGGCTATATCATTTCCTAGTAGTCTTGGAATCCTTTTATAACTAAGGATTCAACAAGCTACCGACTTAATAGGAAATATTTACAAAATCTTTTGTAACAACCTTGCAACAAACAAGAAACAAAAACTTGTAACAGAACATAGGTGGCAACTGTTGGCAAAGTCTGAATAAGGTTTGTTGTTGCTGTTGATAGTATCCTCCTTATCCTTTCAGTTTTGCCTCCCACCTATTCACCTCTTTGACGGTGGGCCAATCAAAGGTTTTTTTCTTTCTCCAACTTTGCAACAACTTCTATCCACCTGACATCAATGGCGGTTCTGGCCTCATAAACAAACTTGGCCATATCTCTCTCAATCTTGAAAAGGCTATCAATTAATTTGTTGCAATGTTCAGCATTTGTATCCTTTTCCAAGCGTTTCTTTATATCTTCATTTTTTAGTATACCATCGAAGCCAACTATCCAATCTGATTATGTTTTTAAAACACCTACTTCATCATAAATTTTTGGGATCAGGGATGGGCACTGATCACCAAATAGCTGCAACTTGTCTATCAAATCAAAATTACCATTGAAAAATGCAAAGGTGTCATTCAACTCACTAATCATCTCTATGGTATCTGTTATTTTATCTGGGAAGTCATCACTATATAACATAGCAGTTTTTAATTTATCCATGAGTCTTTCCCTCCCTGACCACACTTTGAAAGTGGGTTCTAAGAAAATCATAGCTTCTGTAGCTGTCTTTGAAGCTTCTTGTAATGACCCATATAGTGTATACACTATGTTAGTTTTCTATTTTAGAACATCAATCATGTGCTGCAATATGGGAAATATAACAGACATAGCATTTATGCTCTATTCATGTGGTAATTCTTTGGATTGGCCTTCTGCTAATGCCAAATCCTCCTTTACTCCAATAGAAACATCTGTCACAACTTTTGCTACTTCCTTAGGGATTGGAGTCTTTTCTCTTCTGCTCTCTACTAACTCCCCTTTTAATCTAGCATCTCTTCTTCTAATGTGTGGTTCTAGACCACCACCTCTTCATGTTTCTTTGCTAGGGCCATCATTTGGCCAAAATTTGTTTCATATCTCTTGGATAGGTCATCGACCTTTGCTAGGTTCATGAATGAAACTTGTGTCATTAACTGAGCTATCTCAATATCTAAAGTATTCTACAAATTCCATATCATTCTGTCTGCCCTTTTTTCTTCTCTGATAGTCATGACCAAGGGATTTTGTGTGGCAGGAGCTAATGACCATATTGTTAAGGTGTTGGATTTAGGATCAAATCCTGATCCTTTCAATACTCATCCATTTCAAACTCTATTTTTAGTAGAGGATCCTCTTGCCTCCTGATCTAATCAATGATGAATGTGGATTGTAAGTCCCAACCAGGCATTAGCATTACACCACTATTTTGTACCAGAAACCTAGCTTGTTCTACAGTGATTTTTTCACTCTAGGATCATAATCTTGGAGTATTTTTACAATTTCTTCATTCTTATCTGCATTTTCCTCATCTGCAGTCAACCCTTGCCTCAAGTCCTTTTGTTTTAACTTAATCAAGAAAGTCTTGAACTCTTCAGACTTTATGAATACATCATCCTTCATGAATTCATTAGCCATCATGAACCTCTCATCATCCTTTTCAAATAGCACCATTTGATTATCTCCTTGGCCCTCAGCTTGAGGCTCTTTCTGCAATTTCCTTTTCAATTTTCTGAAATATCTACCATGTTCAGTGATCATGGCCTTGGCCATACTTTTCCTATCCTACACCAACTTGTGCTCCTTCTTTTTTTTCTTCCTTAGTGGCTCTCTAGCTGAGGTGGCTTCCTCACTGGCCTCTTCTTCTTCCTAATTCTCTTCCTCTTGTTGTTCCTCTTCCTATTGTTCCTAGTGTTCTTGGTCATGTAATGCAACTAAAATTGGGGACCCTTTAGATTGTGCATCTTCAGCACTGAATTGTGGTACCTATGTCATTAGGGTGTCATAGGACTTAAGCATCTCCTCTATTCTTTGCAAGTAAGGGAGATTTGGGAAAAAACCAAAGAAAGAGTTATCTGACTCTTTCCATTGAGATTCTACCCTAAGGAGGTCATTCCACTTCCTTCTCTTGTCTTGGAATTCTTGATTATTTAACTTATTACTTACAACATCTTCATCATCCAGTGGCTCATGATCTCTAATATTTCTCCAAGGAGCCATTCTCTTCAAAGCTATTTGTACAAACTGTTCTGGGTCACAAAATCTGGGAACTTCTATGGACATTCTATACTGCTTCAAGAAGTCATTTATCAAATCAAAAACACTTTTCCCAATGGAAAAATCAAAACCCACCCATAACCTAGGGATAAAAATTCCCTTCTTATGTCCCTGCAAAAATTCCTTATCAACCCAAGTGATTTTCCAAATAAACTCTAGAAATGTAACCCTAAGATGAACAAACTTGGGGAGGATGTGAGATGGTTGTGTACAACCATATACTCTAATGATAGTAATGTAGTCAAAAAAGAAGAAATCAGCCCAATTGTGAGAGATAGGCCAGTTTGGAACATAATCCCAAGGTCTCAAAACCTTTCTAATTTCAAAAGGAATCCTGTGCCTATCTGTTCCTAACAAATTAAAAATTGGTTCCACAATCTAGTTGCAAAAGCATACAAATGATGAGTTGTTGGATGAACTATGCCATACCTGAGTCCACCTTTGGATTGGTGCGTCAACACCATACTATGAAACAAATAGTTCAATCTCTTTATCCATTGATGCTATGTTATAATACAAAATCAAATACATCAAATGAGAGTAATTCTTGAAGGTAGGCATTGGGGCATCTGACTGTATCTCCACCAATGCATTATGAATAGCATCAACTATCTATCCCACATAGTCATAATCAGTATTAACCTCTGGGTGCTAAATGTTCATAGCCATCATGAGTATATCTTGAGGCACCATAGAATCTCCATCAAAACCTAAAACTCTGGTCAAACCATAGACTATGCATTTTATGTAGTGATGAAACAGGGATAAGTCAAAAGGTGGCTTGAGATTTTCTGGGATTTTTACCAGGTGCCTATCTACTCTGGGCATGAACTTGGGCATTTCATATATCTTAATTAAATGCTCTCTTTTGACATAGTCTACTTGAATATTTTTAAAATCAATAGCTTTGTACAATGCACTAGTGATTCTGAATACTTCTGCCACTGACCTCCTATCTATAGAAACTAGGGTCTCTTTATTCTTCTTCCTGATTACCCTAGCTACTAGGAAGTAGTTTTTAGCTAGTTCCCTAATAAGACCTATGTCAACATAGACATCAAGCACAATCAATTTTTCCATATTCAAATCCCATGGATTTCAAATTGGGACTACTTTAATCCTATTATTCCAAAAATAATGGAATAGGGCATTACCAGTGTAATTCAGGGTGACCAGGTTTCTGCATTGGCACCATTTATCTTTCCATTCATCCCAATTTTCACTATTTGCATTCAAAGTCTTAGGAAGATTCTCAACAAATTCTTTGACATAATTCTTTAGTGTAACCTCCTTCTTCTTTTCAGACCCTTTTGAGGCAGTAGGAACAATAGCTTGACTCATCTTTCTTCTTCAAATTACTATCTCAGACAAACTGGCTATGTTGCTCTCACAGAAAATCTCAAAATGCAGAAAATGAGAGTTGTACAGAATCAAGTTTAATCATTCATACTTATAACCATTAAATCCTATGTCTTGTCCACTTGAATGCCAAATTCTCACACTTGCAGTGTCATGCAATCATCTCTCTGTCACTAATGCTGCCATTAATTTGTACTATTTGATCCTTGCTGGAAAAGAGTGTACACTTTTCTCTTTTTGCACTCGTAAGCCTGAAACTAGCCACTTGTCAAACTGTCACCAATCCACTATACTTTACTCATACTCAGAATATTCCTTGCGAGTGAGTGATGTGACCTTTCACTTTAACCAGTCGCACACTCACCGTCTATTTTTGCTTTATGTTTATATTTGAGCGGGTAAGCAACATCACCTTTCTTTTCATCAGTCGCAAACTCGCCACTCAAGATTCTACCTTCATTGAATTTCTACAAGTGAGTGACATGGTGTTTATTATTCATTCATTTCCTAGTCACGCACTCACTGATCTTCACTTATCATGTTTTTTCCTTGAGCGAGTGAGTGGGTCTTCAAAACAACCATGCATTATTTTCTGGTCGCATACTCACCATGGCTTTCTGATTTGTCTTTATACCTCAGCGGGTGAGTGATAACTACTTCCTTTATGTATTTTAAAACCGATCACTTACTCACAGTGCAAGATTCTCTTATGAATGAATCCTTTGTGACTGAGCAACTACCTTCATCATGTATTTAATTGCTCGCTTGCTGACCTTTCTTGATTGATTTTTCTTCACAAGCGACTGGGCGATAACTTTCCATTTCTCTTTTATCTGCGCACTCGTGAACATTTTTTCACCTAACTTTAAACCTCATCGAGTGAGTGACAGCCCACCTTTTCTTTCATCGTGCACTTGCAGGCTTGAAAAATTAACCATCTTATCAACTTCAAGTGGGCGGTTACCAACATGCTTTCTTTAATCGCAAACCTGCCGAGCATTTTCCTTTTGTTTTTATTTATGGGTGAGTGTGCATTGGCCTTTCCTTTTCCTTATCACATACTTGCGAGCTCATTTCTTTAAACTTCAAATCATCAGCAGGTGAGAGAGAACATAAATGATCTCATAATTGCTTACTCACACACCTTTTAGAACATTGAAAAATACCTCTGTGACTGAGCGATGAGCTTTCAACTAACAAATTTCTGCATAATGGATCACTTACTCGCACTACAAAACACATATGAGTTAGGATTTGAATGAGTGAGCTACATCTACAAACTGAATTCCTCACATGGTCACTAACTTAAAAGTCACACATGAAGATTTAAAGTGGGTGTACGATTGAACCCCTTTTAACAACATTCGCTCAGTCACACAGCATAAAGTTAACAACATAACATCAAAGCGACTATGCAACACACAAGACTTTAAGTCATCGCGGACTCGCTAGACCTTTTAAAATATTTAATCCCTTGCGAGTGAGAAATAAACAAAATAACTTCTGACTCACTCAGATGCAAGCCTATGACCCGACTACAAAAATACATTGTGATTGCGCAATTTACATTCTTTAGCAACCAAACCGCTCACTCGCACCGCTAACATGACTTGACACAATTTCACTGCGACTATGCAACTTATACTAAAATGACTCACCGCTCACTCACACAACTTGAAAACATGTTAAAAGACCAACATGACTGAGAGACAAACATTTGAAAATAGAGCATCATTAATGAATTTTGACCTTTTAAGCATAGTAAGACATGGGATTTAAACCAAAATACGCGAGAAAATAGCCAATGCTAGGAAATTGAAGATTTTATTGGTATAGTGCTAACAGGAGGAAAAGGAGATTTTGGATTTGATGGAAGAAAAGAAGATTTTAGATTTGATGGAGGAATGGTTATGAATTTTGGGACATAAGGACCCAAAATGGATTTGGATAGTTGGAGACGTTTAGATGGAGGGATAGAAATTTTGGAGGCCAACTTGGATTTTTATTTGGGATACTATGCTTCAAGAAGCTTCTTAGGAATCTACATGGATTTTGATTTTTTATTCTTTTGTGGGTCCTTGCAACACATTGTTTCTACAAGAGATTTAGGAACCCATATTGTTTTTGACTTATTTTTTTCTCAAGGGGCCTTTGTGGCATTTTGGACATTTCACTTTCCTTTTGGATCATATTTTTCTTTTTTTTTACAAGTCATTTAGACTGGACATGTTGATCCTTGACTACATGTGGATTGCTTGACTTATAGACTTTTTTCTTGGTATCCAAATTGATTGAAAGGGGAATATGATTCATGGATGGATAGGAATGATATGGAGGCATTTTGGATTTGTGGAAGGTTCTCTAAGATGCGTGCCTTTGTTGACCTTGATTTGGAAGAGGGGAAGTGGATTGTGAACTAGTGGATGGAGGAATATATGGACCTACGATGGATGGAAGGGGTGAAGGGAAAGATATACATTTGTATTTGGATTTGGAAGGGGTACCAAGATCTTGAGAATGAGTATTTTTATGGAGGCCATGACCATCATAATTTTCTTTGATATGAAAGGGTTTTAATGTACTTTTTTCATGGAGGTCTAACCCTTTGACTTGATAATGCTTTCTTTGACCAGTAGGATACTTTCTACAAGATGTGAGTCCATTTTGAGGTGGATATGATACAGAAGAAACAATAGGATCATGAAGTGGACCAAATTGGATGGAAGTAGAAGAATCCATTTGAAATGCATGGGGTTCATGAACAACTTGCATAAATGTGTTGGGCTCATGAGAGGGATCGGAAGGAATGATAGGATCTTGTGATGGAATAGGAGCCATGACAAGATCATTTGGTAGGATAGGATCTTGTGGAGAAGATGGAGGATTAGGACATGGAGATGAAGGAATTATATGATCATGAGGAGAATGTGGAGGGATGATGGGATATTGTGGTGGAGATGAAGGTGAAGGGATACTTTGATCCTGACTTGGAAGAGGACCATCAAAATCCATTTTAGGGGCATTTTCTCTTGAATGTGAATTGATCCTTTGAAAGAATGGGAAGGATGTCATGATCTTTATTAGGAATAGGAAGTATAAGGTCCATAAGACTTGGAAGGCAAAAATTTGACTCAATTTTAAGGGTGAATTTCTCATTAAATTGGATAGAATCATTTGGGATAATGGGTAGGATTTCATGATCTTTCTTAGGCATAGGAAGTGGAAGGTCCATAAGACTTGGAAGGGGATCATTTGACTCAATTTTAAGGGTTAACTAGTCATGAAATTAGATAGAATCATTTGGGAGAATGGGTAGGATGTCATGATCTTTCTTAGGCATAGGAAGTGGAAAGTCAATAAGACTTGGAATGAAACTTTGTTCTTGGGATGCAAGGGGATAAACTTGGATAGGATGGACAAGGATAGTGGAATTTTCATGATTTTCTATAAGTATAAGATCTTGGGATCTTGATCTTGATTTTCTTTAGGACTTGTTTCTTCATGCTATGCATCATCCTCTTAACATAGGGTATAAATTGGAGTATGTATGGTAGATCCTTGGAAGGGTTAAATTTTTTGACATGAGGGAGAAGGATTTTGAATGGGACTCTCTAGAGTAGGTTTGTCAAGGAATGGAGCATATGGTGGTATTGGATCTAGGATTAATATTGAAATATATTGTGGATATCCCTTGAGAGGTCTCATAACTATATATATCATTTGATAGGAATGGAAAATATTTCTCTTGTGATTCTTCCTGGGATGAAGGACTAGTGGGAAACATGGAAGCTTCTTGTGGGACAACTTCTTCATAGGAGATAGATGTGTCAACAATGTTATTTTTAAGGAATGAACCCTTGATAGAAATGGGTAGATGATTTTGATCTTGCTTAGAAATAGAATGATGTCTATGAACCAATTTTTGAATTAAACTCTTGAAAGGTTTAGAGTGGTCTCCCAAGGAAGACATATTTTCAATTGTGTTTATTTGGGAAATAATCGGTGGTGGATTTGAGGAAATAAGAGGATGTTCATTGACTTGCAATGTGATCTAAAACATATAGTAAATAGGGTAGGATATAAGTCCTCTACAATGTAAGACTTTGGTTGAATTTGAATTTGAAGATCATCTAGCTGATTTTGTTGGTCTTGCACTTGTTGCATGAGGATATTAGTATTCCATTGTTCATGTGCCAACTCAGGGAAACTTTTTGTATAGAAAAGAGGGTTGTTGTGTGTTAGGAATAATAGTCCACAAGACAACTGAGAGGGGGGCGGGTGAATCAGTTGTAGTATAGATTATTAAACTTTAAATTTTATAAACCATATCAGCTGGTGCAAGAGAACCTAGGTAGGGCTAGTGATACAATGTCACCTAGGGATTCTCTTATGTTTTTTCTTGTAGTGGTTCTAGCCAGACCACTAGGATAATAAGAGGACATGTAGGTCCTATTTGTGTTTGAGTAGTATGTTAGTAGAGGATAGGATACCTTTGTAGGTCCTTAGAGACTTTTGTGTCCATTTAGGTCCAACAGGGTGTTTTTGGTCTTTTGATGCCAAATGAGTAAAACAAGGGACTATAGGCCCTACTATATGTTATTACACCCTAACTAGTGGTTTGGGCAAGTTTGGACAAAGGTTAGACCAAGTTTGGACAACTTATTCAAAAAGTTGTAAAAGTTGTCAATGTTGTCATTGACAACATTTGTTGCATGAATGCAAATTAGATGGATTTAGTTGGATAACTATCTAAAACTTCCTTTGTAGAGCCTTGGTAAACTACATAAGGCTATCCTTGAGCTTTTGGAAGGGTTGGCATTTTGAATTCATATTGTGTATGGACTGTGAATCTGGAATATAGTTACAGTTTATGTGTTTTGTGAAGATCAGATTTTTTAATGGATTGAAGTAACTTCTATAAGAATTGATTTGTATAATATAGGTTGGTATAAGATTTATTGTGATATTAGTTTGTTGAATTCAATAGTTTTAGTTTCTTGTTTAAGTTCTTTTGTTTTTTGGACTGTCATTGTCCTGAATTGAGCACTATGAACAAATGGAGCCATAGATCCATTTTCCAGTATGGCCCTTGCATGAGTTCTTGGATTATGGAAGGTGACTCCATGTACATTGTGTATAGTGAAGGAGGGGCCCAGGAAGTTATGGCAACCATTTTTAAAGTGATGCCCTAGGCGAGCCAAAGTGGCATGGCTAGGGATCACCAGTAATTGCAAAGCTTGTTAGAGGGATTGAAAGAATTCATAGGTTCAATCAATGAATGTGGAAAGGTAGGAGAGTTAGTGATGGAAGCCCAACTCATAGGATAATTTTGGGTAATTTTTTTTTCTATCCAAGAAGATCCATTTCTTGTGCAGACAGTGGCAAAGACCTAAAACCCTAAATTTAAGGCATGAATGTAGGAGGTACTGTACGGACACCTATGAGAGACAAGACCTAGAAATTCCTTAGGTTCTTGATAAAGGGTATTAGGATATGGAGTTTAATTTCATACTTTTTTAGAGGTTTTAATATTTATTGCATAAAAGGTGCCTAATTAGGCCTAAAGCTAGTAGCCCTCTTTTGGGTGAATTTGACTTGGAACTTGGAAATCGTTTAGGGTTTTAGTTCCAAAGCAAGTTTTGGACATTGAAATTGGTCCACTTAACAATATTGGAGACTACCTTTCCATATGGGAATGTTTGGGGTCCATTTGGATCAAATTGTGTAGATGGAGCAAGAATGGCCAATTTGGGTCTAGGAGAGAGCATGTAGAGTTTGGATTCTACCTTATTGGTGTTCACTAGTTGAAAGTGTTAGGTTCTTGTGAGAAGAATCCTAAGGAGCATACGGGTTGTGAAAGAACCCTATTAGGTCAAGAGATTGGCCTAGGAGACCCTAGAGAAAGCTAGGGAATAGAAAGACTAGTGCTACACCAGAGTGGTATCAGAGCAAGTTGAGAAACTTGGGAAGATTGGTACATGTTAGAAGTGGAATATATTGGTTCTACAAGGATGGTTACAAATGTAGAGTTAGCCAAGGACATGGAAGAGACAAAGGAGAAGAATACACTCCTTGAAGATACATTGGATTCAATGAGGTTAAAGATGGAAGAGTTAGTAGATGCTGCTAAAAAGAAAGACTTTGAAGCTGAAACCAGTGGTAGGGGTAAGCAGAATATTGAAGAGGAAGAATGTATCCCTGAACCAGACCTAGTGTTGAATGAGGAACCTTTTGTGAAATCCATAAAAGAATTAAGTGGCAAGGCTTTGGAAGGAATAACTTTGTTTGGTGGAAAGATGGAGATTGAAACAGTCATGGACTAGATTGAAGAAATGGAGAATCACTTCAAGTGTGAGGGTATATATAAAGCCCAAAAGATCAAAGTGGCCAAGTCTAGACTCAGAGGGTCATCTTTGACTTGGTGGAAATACCTTCAAGATGAGAGGGTAAAGATGGGTAAGTAACCCATATCAAACTGGAATGCAATGGTGACCAAGCTTAAGGAGAACTACCTGCCAGAGGATTTTGAAATCCAACTCCATAGAAAGAGATGAAACTTGAAACAAAAAGACCTAGATGTGGCCTCATACAATGAGGAATTCTAGAGATTATGTCTAAGGTCTAGGCTACAAGAAGAAGAGTCTATTAAAGTTTCTAGATACATGGGTGGATTGAAGTGGAACATTCAAGAGGAGATCACCCTATGGACACCAACCACAATTAAAAAGTGTCATCGATTGGCTATAAGGGTAGAAGAGAAGAATAAGAAGAAAGAGGATTCTAGTTTCAAGAATAGCAATAACAATAGAGGTAGAGGAAGAGACCAAAGGGGTCAAAGAGGAGGCTACCAAGGCAGGGGTAGTGAACAAAGGTCACAAGGAGAGAATAAGTTGATGAAGTAGTAGACTAAAAGTAGTTCAAGGGGAGGCTATAATAGAGGTAGAGGTAATCATGGTGGTCCTAATAGAGAAAGAGGAAGTAGCAGTAGTTCTTACTTTTCAACCATGAAATGTTATTACTGTGGGAAATTAGGCCATCCAGCCTATAGATGTCCAGACAAACCTTCTGCAGAAAATAATGACAAGAGGGTAGAATATGCACATGAGGACACCTCAAGTGTCAAATCCCTTGAAATAGAACATCTAGATTCAAATATGGGTGAGAACTTAATTTTTAGGAGAGTTTCAATAAGGCATCCAATCAAGGATGAGCCCAAGCATAGGAGAGCTCTATTTAGAATAAGATGTAAGATCTTAGGCAAGGTCTGCAAAGTGATAGTGGATTCTAGTTCAACTGAAAATGTCATTTCAGAAGAGGCAGTGGTGAAACTTAAGCTAGCCAAGATACCCCATGTGAATCCCTATAAGGTGACATGGCTCAGCAAAGGCCAAAGTGTACTGGTCAATGAACAAACATGGGTAGAGTTCTCAATAGCAGGGTACAAGGATAGATTGCTTTGTGACATCCTACCAATGGATGCTTGTCATTTACTACTTGGGAGGCCTTAGCAATTTGATAATGGGGTTGTATATGATGGGAAGGATAATTCCATCACCTTCAAAAAAGGAGGGAAGACTTTCAAAATTTAGTCTTTGCTAGAGGATGAAGAGCCACAAACCAAAACTCCTAATGTCATGTTATCAAGTGGTAAGGAGTTTGTAAATGACATCAAGAAAGATGAGGGAGAAGGTTATGCTATTGTGCTAAGACCTAAGGAGGAAGAACAATCAGTGAAGGAGCCATTACCAACAAAGGTGCAAGAATTACTTGAGAAGTACAAGGACATCATGAGTAATGGTACTCTTGTAACTCTACCACCTAAGAGGTTTATAAGTCACCAAATAGAATTTGTGCTAGGGGCATATTTGCCCAATAAAGAAGCATATAAGCTTAATCTTGATCAAAACTTGGAGGTAGCTAGACAAGTACAAGAACTCTTGGATCAAGGCTTGATCAAGAAGAGTATTATCCCTTGTATAGTCCTAGTTGTTTTCGCATCCAAGAAGGGAGGAAAATGGAGGCTTTGCATAGATTTAAGGGCAATAAACAAGATCTCAATAAGGTATAGGTTCCCTATACCTAGGATAGAGGATCTTATGGATTGCCTAAGAGGGGCAATGTACTTTACAAAGTTGGATTTGAAGAGTGGCTATCACCAAATCAGGGTGAAGGAGGGTGATGAATAGAAAATGACATTCAAGACTAATGACAGATTATATGAATGGATTATCATGCCATTTGGCCTCTCTAATGCTTCGAGCACATTCATGAGGCTGATGAATAAGGTGCTCAAGGACTTCACAGGGAAGTTTGTGGTGGTGTATCTTGATGATATACTGATATTTAGCAAGACAAGGGAGGAGCATATCAGACATGTAGAGGTAGTATTGTAAATGTTACATGAAGATAAATTGGCCATTAACCTTGAGAAGTGTGAATTCTTCAAACAAGAACTAGTCTACTTGGGTTGTGTAGTGTCCAAGGGATCTTTGAAGATGGACAAAGACAAGGTTGCTGCTATCCTAAACTAGCCTCCACCTACTACAGCCACTGAGGTAAGTATTTTTCATGGCCTTGCCCAATTCTATAGTAATTTTATTAGGAATTTCAGTGGAATATGTGGACCATTGATGGATACTATAAAGGCTGGAGTCAAAACTAAGTTCAGATGGACAGTAGAAGCACGGAAAGCCTTTGAGTTGTTGAAGAAACAAGTGGCTACCCAACCAATCCTACAGTTCCCAAGCTTTGAGAAGTTATTTACCATTGAATGTGATGCTAGTGGAATGGTAGTAGGGGGTGTATTGAATCAAGAGGGCAAGCCAATTGCCTTCTTTAGTGAGAAACTGAATGAAGCTAAGAAGAAATACTCTTCTTATGATTTTGAACTATATGGTCTAGTTCAATCTTTGATAAAATGGAGGCATTATCTATTACCTAAAGAGTTTGTGGTATTTACTGACAATCAGGCTCTTAGTTACACTAACACACAAGAGAAGCTAAGCAATAGGCATTTGAAGTGGATGGAGTACTTGCATGCATTCACTTTTACTATAAAGCACAAGAAGGGTTAACTTAATAAGGTGGCATATGCCTTAAGCAGGATATTGTTGATAGTGCAAGAAGTCCAATTGAATAGCATTGGAATTGATAGTTTCAGAGATCTCTACAAATTAGATGAGGACTTTGGTGAAGCCTGTAAGGTATGTGTTGATTTTGAAAATCATTTTCATAGCAAGTTTTGTGATTTTACTTTACAAAATGCATTATTGTTCAAGGGCAATGAGTTGTGTGTACCTAAAGGGTCAATGAGGATGAATCTCATACAAGAGAAACATAATGGATCTCTAAGTGGTCATTTTGGTAAGGAAAAAACCTTGGAACTGGTCCAAAGGTTTTACCATTGGCCAAAGTTGGTGAAAGATGTCACCAAGTATGTGGAGCAGTGTATTATGTGCATGAAGGAAAAAGGAGGAAAGAGTAATTCAAGGTTGTACCAGCCTCTACCAGTCCCTAACAAGCCATTTTAGTGTGTGAGTATGTATTTTATTGTGGGCTTCCCCAAAAACAAGTAGGGGTATGATAGCATTTATGTAGTTGTTGATAGATTTAGTAAAATGGGGCATTTCATCCCATGTAAAACTACTAATGATGCTAGCCACATTGCCTATTTGTTTTTTAATGAGATTGTGAGGATTCATGGTCTTCCTTTGAGTATAGTCTTTGATAGGGATGTGAAATTTATGAGCCATTTTTGGAGGACATTACGGACAAGATTGGGCACTAACCTATCTTTTGGTTCAACTTACCACCCTCAGACTAATGACAAAAATGAGGTGGTAAATAGGGTGTTGGGTAACCTATTAAGGTGCCTAACTAAGGAGTATGTGAAGGCTTGGGATGTGGTCATTCCCCAAGTAGAATATGCTTACAATGATAGAAAGAATAGGATGACAGGAAAAAGCCCATTTGAGGTTGTTTATGGCATGCACCCTAGGGGTGTTTTTGAGCTCAAGGATCTTGGAGGAATGGAATATAGAAGTGGCCATGCAGAGGATTTCACCCATACCATGAAGGAGATACAAGACCAAGTGAAGAAATAGATCCAAGATAGCCAACAAAATTTGAAAGAAAAAGTTGATGAAAAGAGGAAGGATGTTTAGTTTGAAGTGGGTGACTATGTGATGGTTCACTTGAACAAATTAAGACTATATAAAGGTGTTCCAACCAAGCTTCAGATGAAAATGGTGGAACCTTGCAAAATATTAGACAAATATGGGGCTAATGCCTATAAAGTGGACTTACCATTAGATTTGAGCATATCTCTAGTGTTTAATTTTCAAGAATTAATCTAGTTCAGAGGGCAGGTGGATGAGAGTAATCCAAATAGTCAAGGGGTCAATGATAATTTTGAGGTTACTGTATTACCTCCAAAGTTTTAGATGGTAGCTGAAAAAGTTCTAGACTCCAAGGTTAAGAAGACTACCAGCCATAAGGTCTACATGGAACATCTAATCCAATGGAAGGATACACCAGAGTTAGAGGCCTCATGGATTGTAGAGGTATACTTCAAGAAGGTGGGAATTTCAGAGGATCTATTTTCCATAGGAGTGACATAGCTTTTCATTTTTGGGGAGTATGGTGTAGGAGAACCTAGGTAGGGCTAGTGATGAAATGTCACCTAGGGCTTCTCTTATGTTTTGTCTTGTAGTGGTTCTAGACAGACCACTAGGATAATAAGAGGACATGTAGGTCCTATTTTTGTTTGAGTAATGTGTTAGTAGAGGATAGGATACCTTTGTAGGTCATTAGAGACTTTTGTGTCCATTTAGGTCCAATAGAGTGTTTTTGGTATTTTGATGAAAAATTATTAAAACAAGGGAATAGATTCCATATTATATGTTATTACACCCTAACTAGTGGTTTGGGCAAGTTTAGACAAGGTTAGACCAAGTTTGGACAACTTATTCAAAAAGTTGTAAAAGTTGTCAATGTTGTCATTGACAACATTGACAACATTTGTTGCATGAATGTAACTTTGATGGATTTAGTTGGATAACTATCTGAAACTGAATTTGTAGTTCCTTGGTCAACTACATAAGGCTATCCTCAAGCTTTTGGAAGGGTTGGCATTTTGAAGTCATATTGTGTATGGACTGTGAATTTGGAATACAGTTGCATTTTATGTATTTTGTGAAGATCAAATTATTTAATGGATTGAAATAAATTATGTAAGAATTGATTTGTGTAATTTAGGTTTATATAAGATTTATTGTGGTATTAGTTTGTTGAATTCAATATTTTTAGTTGCTTGTTTAAATTCTTTTATTTTCTGCACTGTTGTTGTCCTGAATTGAGCACTGTGAACAAATGGAGTCATAGATCAATTTTCCATCGTGGCACTTGTGTGGGATATTTGATTATGGAAGGTGACTCCATGTACATTTTTTATAGTGAAGGAGGGCCCCAGGAAGTTATGGCAGCCATTTTTAAACTGATGACCTAGGCGAGCCAGAGTGGCATGGCTAGGGATCACTAGTAATTACAGAGCTTGTTAGAGGGATTGAAAGAATTTAGAGATTCAATCAGTGAATGTGGGAAGGTAGGAGAGTCATTGAAGGAACCCCAAATTAGAGTATAATTTTTGGTAAGTTGTTTTTCTAGCCAAGAAGATCCATTTCTTGTGCAGACAGTGGCAAAGACCTAAAACGCTAAATTTTAGGCATGAATGTAGGAGGTACTATACAGACACCTCTGAGAGCCAAGACCTAGAAATTCCTTAGTTTCTCGATAAAGGGAATCAGGATATGGAGTTTAATTTCATATTTTTTTAGAGTTTTTAATCGTTATTGCATAAAAGGAGCCCAATTACACCTAAAGCTAGTAGCCCTCTTTTAGGTGAATTTGACTTGGAACTTGGAACTCATTTAGGGTTTCACTTCCAAATCAATTTGTGGACATATAAATTGGTCCCCTTAACAATATTGGAGACTACCTTTCCATGTGGGAATGTTTAGGGTCCATTTGGATCAAATTGTGTAGATGGAGAAAGAATGGCCAATTTGGGTCTAGGAGAGAGCATGGAGAGTTTGGGTTCTACCTTATTGGTGTTCACTAGTTGAAAGTGTTAGGTTCTTGTGAGAATAATACTAAGGAGAATAGGGTTGGTGAAAGAACCCTAGTAGGTCAGAAGATTGGCCTAGGATACCCTAGAGTAAGCTAGGGAATAGCAAGACTAGTGCTACACCATCAGCAAAAGTAAATGATAACATAGTAAATGCCAACACCATAACATAATATTTTTTGTTGAGGAAACCCTATTAAAGGTAAAACCCCAGTGGGAATTAACACCCACACATAATGTACTTAGAGTATAGTATCCCTGTTAAAAGATATTATCCCTATTAGGATCTTGTTACAACATTATAGTACACAGTCCCTGTTAGGAGACAAAACCTGTTAGGAGTAAAAGAAAATAGTAGGCTCACTTCCAAGGAACACTTACCAAAGAAGGTTAAAGCCACCTTCAAGGATTTACAATCCAAATCAAGTGTATAAAGAAAATACAAAATCTAGTGAACTGTCTAATAGCAACTGTCTTTGCTTGGTTAGTTTCATTGAAGTATAACAATCATCAACTCTTCTTTACATCCAGTAGTCAACAAGCTTCACATCTTCCACACATCTCTACCCTTCTATCTCTACCACATCTTCTCCACAAGAAAAGATCTCTCATATATACCTTCTTCCATTAGGTCGGCCAGTTAAGCTTTCCCAATACATAATTAACTAGGTCAGCCAATTAAGTCTTTCCATCATACAAATAATTATATAACCCCTTGCTAAGATACACACGGTACCTATAACAAGTAAAATTCAATTACAATCCATCAAATATACTTCTAGATCCACAATCCACACTCATAATTAATTTCACATGCTACATGTCTGAAGTCAGCCAAAAATAGTTCTTCTCCAATATATATGCCACAGCTGATGTCACCAGTAACAATACAGAAATTGAACTCAACCCATTACTCAAACATATGTATTTTATCCACTAGTAATCTCACATCATTTGAAATATCTTCACTAGAAAGATACACCAAAAACATAGAGACTTGCTCTGTCTAGAATCACAGTTACAGTCCAGAAAACCAGTCTTCACCAAATCAACTGTAACATCCACAATATGTAACATTAAGTCAAGTGACCATAGGAATAAGGTTAACACACATCCTTCTACTAAAATACAACTTCTATCATTCTCAATCATTTGTATAGTGTCCATACACTTCTTCCAGTCAAGTAGATAGTTGATCTTCTACACAGAATATATGTTGACATCAGTGACAAAACATGAATATCAACAGCATGATCAGTAACCAAAACCAATATCATCCAACAATCTCCCCCTTTGAAACTGATGGAAACATATGGGAAAATCCATATGCACCAACCCAAAAGTAATTTCTCTCAATACAATCTTCTCAATATCCTCAACACAAATCTCCCCAAAATAGTTGGGATTTTCACATAGATTCCTTCCCTCTTTGGTAGCAATGGCAAAGGGTGCCATAACTCATCTTTAGTCTTCAGTAAGGTGTAGCTTTTTCAAATATTCATGTCCAACAATTAGGTTCAAGATCACCCAAATGTACTCCATAGTGTTCTCCCCTGATCTCTCCCCCTAAGGAGTAGATCCATACATCAAGTACAGAGAGTGATATAGCTCTATAAACCATTGGACTGATGCATATCTACATGAATTAATTACCAATGGGAGAGGCCACCACCCCAAGCATGCCTCTAAGATACTCAAAAGAATCTTTTGGCAATATTTTGGTAAATATATCTACTATCTATTCCTTTGTGCTAATGTACTCTAGTCTAATTTATTTATTTGCTACCTTCTCCCTCAAGAAATGATACTTAATAGAAATATGCTTATTTTTTGAATGCATCACAGGATTATTTGACATGTTTACTATGCTATTGTTATCACAAGGAATAACCATTGTCTCTTTGAAATTTATTCCATTGTCTTCCAGCATTTGGTTCATCCAAACAACTTGTGTGCAATTTATCGCAGCAACAACATATTCTGACTCAATAGTAGATTGAGCAAAACAGTTCTGATTCTTGCTCAAACAAGAAACCAGCCTTTTCTCAAGGAAAAATGTACCACCACTTGTACTCTTCCTATCATCCACATTACTTGCACTCTTCCTATCATCCACATTACTTGCCCAATCAGCATCAGTAAAAGTCTGTAAGTAAAATCATCATATTTTTTATACCATAATCCATATTCTATTGTCCCTTTCAAATATCTGAAAATTATTTTCACAGTAGAAAAATGTGTTTCTTTAGGATCTTCCTAATATCTAGCCATAATTCCAACTGCATTGGTAATATTTGGTCTAGTGTGTGTTAGATATTGTAGACCTCCAATCATCGATATGTACTTATTCTAAACAACACTTTGAGTCTCATCACTATTAGTCAGTTTGTTTCCTATCACCATAGGTGTTCCAACAGGTTTACAATCTTCCATTCCAAACTTTTTCAACATTTCTTTAAGATACTTGGTCTGAGATATAAAAATACCATTCTTACTTTGATTAATTTGCAAACCAAGAAAAAATGTCATCTCACCAATCATTGACATTTCAAATTCATTTTCCATTTCTTTAGCAAACTTCTTACTCATCTTATCATTGCCTCCAAAATGATATCATCAACAAAAAATTCTATAATCAAGATTCCATCTTATTCAATTCTTAAGTATAAGTTACTATTTGCGTTACCTTTCCTGAAACCAAGATGAAGTAGATATTTGTCCAGTCTTGCACACCATTTCCTTAATGCTTGTTTCAGTCCATACAGTGCTTTCTTTAGTCTACAAACCATGTTTTCATCATTTGTCAAAGGAAATCCATCAGGCTGCTCAATGTAAACTTCTTCTATATCACCATTCAAGAATGATGACTTCACATCCATCTGATAAACCTTAAAGTATTTATGTGCAGCATAAGCAAGGAATAATCTCATAGCTTCCAATCTAGCAATAGGAGAAAATGTTTCTTCATAGTCTATGCCTTCTTGTTGTGAGTAGCCTCTACATACTAGTCTAGCTATGTTCCTTACCACTATTCCTTCCTCATTCATCTTGTTTCTGTAAACCCATTTGGTGCCAATAACATTTTTGTCCTTAGGTATTGGAACCAATTCCCAAGTATTGTTTTTCTTTATTTCTTCTAGTTCTTCTTCCATAGCTTTAGTCCAAAATTCATCTCTACATGCTTCATTAGTAGTCTTTGGT
>MU228469.1:440733-451241 GCA_018584345.1 Thuja plicata | reverse complement strand
TAATCTCCTTTTGTAAAAGGTTTTTGGTACCTTTCAAAACCTGTTTTTACCTTAATCAAAAACATTTACTTCCAAATATTCTAAAATATTTCACAGTAGGTGTATCATCAAACCATAATTCGTAAGGAGTCTTACTTGTACCTTCTCTAATCTGAATTCTATTCAGTGTGTACATAGCAGTCCCAACTGCTTCTCTCCAGTGAACATGTGACACATTTCCTTCCAGCAACATAGTCCTTGCAGCATCTAATATAGTTTTATTTCTTCACTCTGCTATCCCATTCTGTTGTGGAGTTCTAGGGGATGAATTCTATCTGTATATTCCATTTTCTTCATAGTATGTATTAAATATTTCTGATTTAAACTCTCCTCCTTTGTTTGATCTCAAACACTTCATTTTTAAACCAGATTCATTCTCAACTTTTTCTTTGAATAACTTGAACTTGTCAAATGCTTCAGATTTCTCTCTCAAATATGTAACCCACATCATTCTAGAAAATTCATCAAAAAATAGTATAAATTACCTCTCACCATACTAAGATCTTGTTCGTGTAAGACCACACAGATTTGTATGTATCATATCCAACTTCAATTTTTCTGAATAAGCTTTTCTTTTAAAAGTTCTTCTAGTATGCTTCCCCATAACACATTCTCTATGCATAGTGTTAGATGGCTTCACAATTTTAGGTAGATCTCTTACTGCATTAGTTGTACTTGCCTTCACAATGTTATCAAAGTTAACATGACAAAATCTTCTTTTCCCAACCAACTTTCATCAAACTTCGCAATAAAAGAAGAAGCTTCAAATGTGTTTAATTCAAATACATTACCTTTGGATTTAGTACCAGATGCAATTAGGTCTCTAGTTTTACTCTTGATAGAACATTTCCCATTGATGAAGTTCAATTGATAAACCTTGTCCACTAGTTGTCCAACACTCAACAAATTGTGCTTAAGTCCATCAACAAGTAATACATTATCAGTGTTAGTCTTTCCATCCAAAGAGATAGATCCAACCCCAATAATAAGCTTAGGAGTATTGTCACCAAATCTAACAACACCTCCATCATGGATTTTCAAACTCAAAAACTTGTTTTTATCTCCAATCATATGATGTGAACAACCACTGTCTATATTTCATTTAAATTTCTTTTCAACTTGAGATACTAAGGATTTTTCTTCATGCATAGGTACATCATCCTTAATAGAAATAAATCCAATTTCATCATAGTCACCATCATCATCTGATATACCCTCACTAACATAATAACATTCCTTGTCTTTTGAATATTTAGACTTGAAAAACTTAGGTTTGTGCTTTTAAACTATTGTAGGACATCTAGATGCAAAATGACCAATCTTGTTACATGAAAATAATTTCAAAGGTAATTTTCCTTCAAATTTGCCCTTATCTCTCTTTTCTATTCTAACAATCAGTACCACAACTTCATCTAGCTTTCTTTCTTCCTCCTGTACCTATTCCCATTCATCAGCATAAGCTCCAAGCTCTTCTCTTATGTCACTACTACTGGTGCTTGCATTTCTAGATGAGGTCTTTTTGTTTTTATGCATGATTGCCTTGAATGCTGACTCAACTTTAGGTAAATTGTCTCCCAATTCTATGGCCTCAAATGTAGTTAGTTTTCCAATCAACATTTCTTTGGTGAAGTTCGGTGTCAAAGGTATAATTTTCTCTATAGGTTGTACTTTGGTTCTGTATACAGGTGTCAAAGAATTCTTCCTCATTGTAAGTTCCTCTAGAGTTTCTAATGTCAGTAACCACTTTAGTAATTCTTTGTGCATATGCCCTAATGTTCTCTTCTTCTCTCATCTTCAATGATTCCTTCTTTGTTTTCCAGTTTTGTAAATTTTCTTGCTTTGTAAACTTGTCTCTAACATATAATGCTTCCAATCTTGTCCAGATCTCATGTGCAGAGTCCAAGTCCTTTAATTCAGTGAATTATCCCTCTGAAAGAGCCCTAATCAAGTATTCCCTTGCAACCATATTGCATAAAAATAACTTCTTCTGATCTTCAGTAGCCTTCTCTAACTCATCCTCAGTTGCTATCTTTTCATTCTTCTTTATGATCATCCAATAATCAATTCCCAGACATAACAAATGTGTTCTCATCTTGTTCTTCCAACTGTCAAAGTTTTTAGGATCAAACATTAGACTATCCTTCCTATAGTAAGACATCTTTAGGATCACCTCAAGCTATTAAAATTTCTCTCTAAGGACCGGTAGCTCTTATAGAAATTATTAGTAATAATAGTCCACAAGGCAACTGAGAGGGGGGGGAATCAGTTGTAGTATAGATTATTAAACTTTAAACTTTATAAACTATATCAACAAAAGTAAATGATAGCATAGTAAATGCCAACACCATAACACAAAATTTTTTTTTGAGGAAACCCCATTAAAGGTAAATGGTGGGAATTAACACCCAGAAATAATGTACTAAGAGTATAGTATCCCTGTTAAAAGATATTAGCCCTGTTAGGAGCTTGTTACAACATTACAGTACACAGTCCCTGTTAGGAGACATACCCTATTAGGATTCAAAGAAAATAGTAGGCACACTGCACAAAGAAGGTTAAAGCCACCTTCAAGGGTTTACAATCTGAATCAAGTGTATAAAGAAAATACACAATCCAGTGAACTATCTAATAGCAACTATCTTTTCTTGGTGAGTTCCAATGAAGTATAACAATCATCAAATATACTCTACATCCAGCAGTCAATAAGAATCATATCTTCCACACATCTCTTCCCTTCTATCTCTTCCACATCTTCTCCATAAGAAAAGATCTCTCGTATATACCTTCTTCCATTAGGTCGGCTAGTTAAGCTTTCCCAATACATAATTAACTAGGTTAGCCAATTAAGGATTTCTATCATACAAATAATTTTATAAACCCTTTCTATGATACATACTGTACCTATAACAAGTAAACATCAATTACAATCCATTACATATACTTCCAGATGCGCAATCTATGCTCATAATTAATTTCACACACTACATGTATGAAGTCGGACAGTAAATAGTTCTTCTCCAGAATATATGCCATAGCTAATGTCACCAGTAACAATACGGAAATCAAACTCAACCCATTACTCAACCATATGTCAGCTATCCACTAGTAAGCTTGCATCATCTAAAATCTCTTTTCCAGAAAAATACACTAGAAACATAGAGACCTTCTCTAGCTAGAATCACAGTTATAGTCCAGAAAACCAGTCTTCACCAAATCAATTGTAACATCCACAATATGTAAAATTAAGTCAAGCGACCTTAGGAATAAGTTCAACACACATCCTTCTGCTAAAATACAACTTTGATCTTTCTAAATCATCTGTATAGTGTCTGTACACTTCTTCCAGTCAAGCAGCTAGTCTGTCTTCTTGACAGAAATATATGTTGACATCAGTGAAAAAACATTAATATCAACAGCATGATCAGTAACCAAAACTGATATCATCCAACATTGTCATCATAGTAGTTGGGTTCTTGTTCTTCTTCGTATGGGGGAAATGGGTTATCATCTTGCTCTTTTTCCCACACAGGAAATTGGTTAACATCTGATTCATTGGGTTGAGTTCTAGCCTTCAACCTAGTATAAGTTCCTCCATAGGTTGTGAGAGACATGTTATACAGGTTTCAAACTAAAATAAGTGAAATAAAGAAAACAAAAAAGGATAAAATATCAGGTAGAGTCTGAGTTATGTTTGACAAGGGTAATTCTAGGGACATATTTTGACTTCTCTTGATCTTTGATTTTGGTGATGTAAGATATATTTATTATGACTCTTGCCTTAGATGAGAGAAATTTTCTAATAGAGATTTGATGAAGTTGAGATAACGGGATCAAGATAATCTAGTCTAAACTTTTGAACTAACAATGTTTAAACAATAACTGAACTGTCAAAGAGGGATGATTTTTAATGTTTAGAGATTCACACAATATTCTTCATTTTTTCCTAGGATGGGGACACTGATATTTCACATGAGATAGGGAATCTTTCCAAAATTTTAGACTGATAAAAATGCAGAGTGTTGGCAGAGGAATCCAAATTTTGTTGATAGAATAAATGCACAAGTTGATAGGTCGATTGTGACAAAATTCCACCGATTGCAGCAGACTGTTATGTAAAATATGGTAAATTCTCATTGATTGCGGCAATAAAGGGCTTGATTGCAGTAAAAATCCATCCATTGTGGAAAAATGTAGGAAATTGTAGCAAAATGCGACAGACTAAAAAATGATCTCAATTTGGTGAATCTGTCTGATAAAAAGTGATTTTCTGGAACAAGGGTTTTATTGTTGAATAGGCTTGTTGTTGATGACCTAGACTTTGAACATGTTGGACTTGTTTTAACATTTTTTTGATGTTGGTTTTGTATTTTTGGAAAATGATCACATAACAAGCACAATAGATAAAGTGTCTTCTAGCTTTTTAACACGGGTTTGAAACAAAGACAAATAGACTAATCTAGGTTAAATTTGGCTACAAGATACAATATTATAGGCCCAATGCTTGGATGCTCATTGGCTCACATAGAAATTGTCACACTACTAGGACATGAAGATCCATGATGTAGGCACCCATGTTTTTTCCATTGCCATATATTGTGGTCCTGTTAGTGAAGATATCTTTCACTAACACAATATCCTTGTGAGGCCTCACCCTAACCCATCATAGTTCAGTTGATACACTTATTTTGATATATTGATACACTTTTTGATTATCCTAACAGAGACTCGAGATATTATGTTTATGATGATGATTATATTATATGAATTACATTCTGATATGGATTAGACCTAGAACATGTGGTTGATTTTGATTATACATGTTTAGATAGGTAAATTGATGAGAAGATCGGATCCTGATTAGACTTGATTATTTCATGGATGTTATGTCATGATAATTATGGAATTATTATATTTTAAACATTTCTGTATGAAAATTGTAATTAGGAACTTAATTCTTCTTATTGATTAATGTTTCTAAGTATGAATTGAATATGTATATTTCATGAGATTTTATTATCTTGGACTATTGATGCTCGAGTTTAGTGTGCAGGAAAGAGAACCATAGAATCAAATGAAGAATTAGTAACCAACCATATGTGCAAACTGTAAAGCCAAGGTTGAACCTAATAAAGAGGTTTGAACCTCGTTGTTAAGTGATTTTATTCATGACCGTAAAATTGTATGTATGTATTAGGTGTTTTCATTATGTAATTAGTGACATGTCAATGTTGTATTTTGTTATTTTCTAGTGTCACTTGACACTCATTATATTTTTATGTAATGACATGTCTACTAAGGTTGGAAATGTAAACCTAAGCCTAACTGATTCATTAGGAACCTAATTAAACACTTTGTTGGAGATACTTTCAAAGTTCCACCAATTTGATCATTTAAATTTAATTCTTTTCTAGCCACTTCTAGAGGCCAAAAAGAGGTCCTAAGGGTCAAACTTAGCAAAATCATAGTACCTTAGTGATAGGGGTATGGGTTCAGAATGTTTTTAACACATCTAGAATCCCCTAGCGGCCTTGGTGACCTATTTTATGACCCATTTCCCTCATGTTTCAAAAATGGAGTGAGTCTTGACCTTTACCCAAACCCACACTCTTTCCCAATTTTGCAATTATGATAGGGGACAAAGGAAAGCAAAAGGACTTAGGGTCAAATCTAAATTTAATGTTGGTGGGTGGGTAGAAGTTGGAGGTATTTTTAGAGGCTCTTAGTAGAGTTAGTGGGTTTTCACCCACTCTCTACTTTTAGAGACATTAGGGTTTTGAAGGAAAAAGGATAAGGGATTGGGCTCTTCTCAAAAATTCATTTGCCATAACACGTTGTGAAGGTTGGTCTCCATTGCCATGAAAGTGCTTGGTTTTGTTGAAATTAGATTTGTATGTTCTTTCCATTCTCTTGCATATGTGAAATGTATATGTATTTTTCTTATGTAAGGGATGGGATTTTGGGTTTGATTTCTTGCTTATGATTTTATTCTTGTTTGAATATGGGAGTTTTGTGAAGGGTGTGACAGAATTACTCACCCTTGGATAGGGAAGAAGTGGCCATGTATGGGAGAAGGGGTTAGTTGGATTCCATGATAGTGTAGAGTCTCTTCTCATGGAGAGAAAAGGGAGAAAATGCAAGGTGTATGGGCCCTTGCATGCCATTGTATTTGATCTAAATTTTGGGAGAGATAAAGAGAAGATTGGATGGAAGGATGTATGTGGTTTTAGCCTTGAAGAGGCATGTTATTTGAATGTATTATTTTTGAATTCTCCTACATTGAAATCCACCTTCACCCCTTGTTATGGGTTCATGGTGAATCCATTTGTGCAAACCTTGGGAGAGAGTTCTTTTTTGTTGTATTCATGTATGTGGATGTGTGATTGTCACCCATTTACTATTGATTCTCCTAGCTCTGTGGTGGTCTCCTTGAGACCTAGGTTGGGAGGTGAGATTCCCATGGTTCTCCTCATGTATTTGTAGGTTTTGAAGTCAAGGTGATTGTGGAAACATCTTGGGAGAAATATCCATTTTGGTTTAGTTGTGTGAGAGCAACTTTAATGTTACATGGTTACTCCTTTGTTTTTACTAAAAGGGGAGAATTTGATTAAAATTGATATTAGTAGGTTAGGAATTAGATTGGATTTTGATTATTAAATTTAAATTAGTAGTTAGTGAGAAAGAGAATTGGTACTAGATTTAAATAGAATAGTTGTAATCAAGGTTAAGAATCAAAGTGAATACTAGGTCAACCTAATTCAACACATGATCTTATTAATTAAATTACCATCATGATACTACACATGCTTAAAAATAAAACCATAGTTAATTCAATCTGACCCAAGAGTTCATGTAACCCGTACATCAAGTTGATGCTCCAACTTTGCATCCGTATGTAGAGTAACCCTAATTCAACCTATAAATTTACCTTGCAACTCGAAGGTTAACTCCACCATGTTTTCACCTCTTCTCAACACATCCATTGTTAGTTGTATGTACTTGTGTTTTTAAAAAAAAAAAAAATTGTCAGTGTGTTTTGCCCAAGTTTTGGGCATGACAATCCTAGAACACATATATTGGGATCTTGGGGGAAAATTCTGCAACCCCTTGCACTATAATAAGGTAATTTTTCGGAGGTGAAATGGGTAGGTCTTTAATTAATGAGTTTTAGTAGGGTCCATGGATTCTATCCAATCGGTTTGTACGTGTGTGACTCACTTAAGAGCCTAGATAACCATGATGGTTACTTAGGGATATTCACCCGATCTAGGATATCATCAACACACCTCGCTTGAGCTTGGCTAGATATAAAAAAGAGCTTTGGCTAGCATATTTTTTATATACCGATCAAAAGGATTAACAATTTAAGGTTTTTCTCTAAGGAATAAGTGCATTCCCTAGATAGGCCTTTCTGAAAATGTATACAGGTTTTTAATCTAACAGATTTGTGCAAGTGCACCAAAAACTCAAGACACAAGTTTAATCGTTTAAACACCAAAATTTCAAGTGTGAACTAAGCTAATCATCAATACAAGCACAAGTGTTTAATTTTAAGCCCAAAGTAGATGATTATTTACTTGTTCAATTTTAAAATCTGCAAATTGAAATATTTTTTGCCTTTGTTCAATTTTTAACCACCATGTCAATTTTAAGCACCAAATTGGAAAATTGAGATTTGTGATGTTTGCATGCAATGTTCTTTTTAAGCACTAAAAACACAAATGAATGAATTTTAGGTTGCTTTGTAAGATCTGTTTCCACGCCACAAGCTGAAATGATGAGTTAGTAGTGAAAACCTTGTAATCAAAATGTGTGTAATCGAGAAATGCTTTCAAAATTTGTAATACTCACAATAGCTCACTTTTCTTTGCCCTTGGTGTTTTGTTCACTCCTAAACAGAAACTAAGAAAAAGTCATATTTTAGCATAAAATAGTGAATTTGAAGAAAATGTGAAACGATTATGTTGATTGCATAAATATTCTGTCAATTTTGGTATATTTTTATCAATTGTGGTAAAGTTATATCAATTGTGGCAATATACTCTCAGTTGTGGCAATATTCTAGCAATTGGAAAATAGATCGGTCAATTGTGGAAATATAATCTTAGTTGCATAAATAGGCTAGAGATTGTGAAATAGGTCTATCAACTGTGGCACAATACCATAAACAAAGAATTTAAAAATGACAAAAATGATTGCGAAACCCACAAATCCATTCCGAAATTTTTTTATCAGTTGCGGTAAATTATCGGCAATTGCAAAATTACATTGTTATCAAAAAATTAACAAAAAAGAGAATTTGCAGTCATAAGAATGAGGCCAAGAAATCCTATTAGTCATCTTCAAGTGATTATTGGGTTGTTTGATTCACATCGGGTTCACCAAAATGTGTAGATCCAATCCTGCTCCAAAATCAAATTAATGAGGGGTTAGTAGCACCGATTTACAATGGGGGTAAACAATCAAAAACACTAAGAACAAATCCACAGATAATAAAATAACAAGTAATCAAGGAGGACTACAAATGAATGCAAACAAAAAAATATTGAATCTTCTATTTCCTCTCTCTACTCCTTATGAAATGTTGGTGTGTATGGTGCTCAATATTAGTATCGACAACGTCTATTACTTGGGAGTGTCGAGAAATGATATTGATTTTGATCACAAGAATTATTTGAATGATTCTAGCAAGAATCCTGTAGAGTAAGGGCATACAAAATCTTGAAATCCTAGATCCTTCAAATGGTTATGAAGGGTTGATTATATAGAATATAGAAATGATATGAACGGTTGAGATCAATCCTAGAGATTAGAGGATGAACGGTTAAGATCAAAGGGAATTGGAGAAGCCATCAATAAACTCCACCTCTTCAACTTGGAGAGAGGAGATAAAGTTTAGCTAACTAAACAACTGATTATGAGTTACCTTTTGAACTAAAGAGGTAATTTGGAGTTACCTTTTTGAACTAAAGAGGTAGGCTAAGGAATTTATGCAATCAGAGATTTGATCAAGAGTTCTCTTTTTTGATCTAAAGAAAGGATTTAATTGAATATTTAATTTATTTTTGTAATTAAAGTATTCAACATGTGAGATAATTGAATTCTTTTTTATTTAGAATTGAATTATTGAGTGAAATTAAATTAATTTAATAAAATTAATTTAATTAGAAGAATTAATTAAAAAGTATAAATATTTAAATTTAAACTTTAGAAAATTGAATTTAATTAATTAATGAAGATTAATTAATTAAGTTTATTTAATTAAATAAAATTAATTATTTAATTAATTTTTGGGAAATGATTAAATGATTTGGGGAATGAATTTAGGAGAAAATAGATGATTAATTAATGATTAAAAATAATTAATTAATAGATGAAAATTAGTGTTTTTAATGTAAAGTCACAAGTCTGTCCATTTTAGGGTGTCTACAAGAAATAATGGCATTCCTACATTTGAAGACTATGATAAGCACAAAATCATTCTCATGTATTCACACCTTGTTATAAAAGCTAATGCTAAGTTGTTGAAACATCAAGGAAAACCAAAGACAAAAGAACTTTGGACTATTAGTATTGTTGATTATGAAGCAATATTGAATACCCTCAAGTAGAGAGATGAACCCTCAGGAACACTTCAGTAGGTAAGTGCAACTCACTGCAAGGTTTTCCATGTTTATTATGCTTATGTTCAATACATTAATTGCATTTTTCTTCTACATTTGTTTGAGCCAATAAAATTGGTTTTGTATGTGGATTGTAAGTGTAGTTGGATACATATATGATAGATATAGAAGATTGAGGTCTGCATTTGATTAGCTCATAAAAAATGATGGTAAACTTCACAATGCATTGGCTAGTCATGTTCTTTAGTTCATTTAGTTGCTTATACATTCATAATCATTTTGTCAACCTATAAAATTATTGTTTTCTCTATTAAATTTTCTTGGTCCTTTAGAATGAAGGGATTGGAATGTAGATGTCATTGAGTACCATTTGTTAAAATTATACACTTTAGGAGTGGAAATGACAAACTTATTTTTGATATATAGTTGTGTACCTAAGATTTTTAGTAATTTTGTATCTCTGACTTTTGAAAACATTAATATATTATTCATAATATGGATGTATCAATGTGTACGCCTCTCTCCGGTTTCCCACAGCTTTCCAAGGGCGGGGGTTAGTATCAAAGGTTCACAAGTGAATGCAAATCAAGTACGCAATAACTACTAAATGAATAATAGAAATGTGAGCAATAAAATGTACAAAAAAGAGAAAGGAAAACAAATAAATGCAAACCCTTCGATGCCTGAAGCTTCTATTATTTCTCTCTACTCCTTACTAAACACTGTTCTTGATACTCAGTATTGGCGGGGCAGCGTCTATGACTTGAGAAGCGTCGAGAATTTGATATTTGAAATGTGTGTGTGTGATCGCAAGATGGCTTGAATGCTAGAACCAAACTGACATAGTAA
>MU228469.1:426648-437453 GCA_018584345.1 Thuja plicata | reverse complement strand
GCGGTGGGGAGAGTGCGGAGGATGTGGAGAGTGAGGAGGAGCCAGCGATGCGGAGAGGGGGTTTAGGGGGCCCGAGTGGAGAGGGAGATATGGATGTGGCCATGGGCGGTATGGACGATGATCCCTTTGAGGTGGAGAGACTCTCTGAGCAGGTCTTGGATTTACAGAGGCGTCTTGCCTTGGTCAATGCTCGCGCTATGATTTTGGAGGCCCGTGTGACAGCCGCAGAGGCTAGAGAGCGTTAGGCTTGCACTGAGGTCTGCACTTTTATTGATAGTGTACAAGATGTGTCCCATAGGGACATTTTAGATAGATATTATAGATCTGGGCGTGAGGCCCAACGAGAGATAGAGTATTGGAGGCACCATTATGAGGGCGCTGTTCCTATAGGAGAGAGAGTACCGAGCTATACAACGTCCCAGAGATCTAGTAGGTCTCAGCGGTCCTAGAGCAGTAGTGTTAGAGCTCCGGGGTCCTCTCACAGGACCGATACTAATATGCCACCCCCTCGTGCCCCTCCTTGCAAGGGTGGGTGTAGCTTGTGCTGATTATGTTCTCTATACCATTTTTGCAGTGATCCATTGTATACTCTGAGGTGTACCATTTTTGTATCTTGCCACACTGATATATATATATATATATATGATTCTCTTGTTGGTTACCCTTGTTTTTAGACTTGTGACTTTTCATTTGTACTTAGATGTTTTGATCTATATGAGATGCAACAGTGTTTTTATATGATGTGCAAATGCTTTTACTTTCTATATGCATGTTCTATATGATTTAGATGATGAGATGTATATGCAATGTGTTTCTAACATGCAGATTTATTTATGGATGATTTTACTTTCCTATGATATGATATGTCATGTATGATGGTACAAATGGAATGTATGTTGATATGAGATTATTTATGGATGCATTGTGATGTTTTATGTTTTTATCATGTATGCAAATTTATCATGTATTTTTCATTTTCTGATGCACTTTATGAAATGAATGCAATCTATTATGCACAAAATATCTGAGTAATGCATGTGTTAGTTTAGAAAGAAGTTAGTATGGATAGATGTGTTTTGAGATCAATTTGATATAATGTAATGATAGAAATGTTTCTCTTTTTTGCATTTTGTGGATTGATATGATCTGATGGATAAAAAGTATATCTCAAGTCGCTACCCCTGTTCCAATAATTGTCATCATTGCATCCTTTTGTATTTTCTGAAATTTCAGAAGAGCGTCAAATGATCCAGGTCACATACTACCTGGATACCCCCACGACCTCTTGATAGCGGAAGGAGTAGAGAGATTGAATAGAAAGAGACCCATAGTGCACCCAAATATTGACCATCTGGATTCAACTATGCTCCCTATTTGAAAAGGAAGAGACACAAAAGCACCCATATATTGACCATCTGGATACCGCTTGTCCTCTGAATTAATCTAAAACAAAGGAACCAAGAAAGAACTCCTATGTCGCCAGAGTCCATCTGGATAACACACTGAGCTCTTGATTTCCGAAAAGGGAAAGACAAGAAAACAAGATAGAACTCCTATGCCCCTAGAGTCCATCTAGATAGCATCGTGAGCTCTTGTTTGAAAACATAAAGGGAAAGACCATAGAAACCAAGATAGAACTCCAAAACAACTCAGAGTCCATCTGGATATTGCTGCAAGCTCTTGATTTCTATAAAGAAAACAAGTAAGCTAAAAGAGAATGAATGTTAAATTCTTTCCCAGGTTTAGTCTCAAATCGTGGAACTGCGTGGCTGCCAGATAATTGACAGCGCCTACCACATTTATCCTTAATCATCATGGCCCTGAAATCAAAGTGAACATTTAATAGACAGCAATCAAAGAAAATAAATCATGATCTATCATAGCTACTCTCCTCACATGGTGGATCCTGGAGTAGCTTAAGAACATAACCCTGAAATATAGACTGACATCTGACTGACTTGACTGACCTAGTCAACATTTTTTATTGGTTCTTTGATGCAGTGGATCTCTTGATTGGTCAACTCTTAGGATAGGCTTGTTTGGCTTGTTTTTGAATGATCATGTTGGCAACTGATTAAGCTGTGTCAGATGGGCCAAATGCTTGTTCACAAAGCTCATGATTGTGACAATTGATTGACAGATTTTGATTTGATAGATTTGAAATGATCTGATCGTATTGGCAGCTGATCAAGCTATGTCAGATGTGCCCAATGCTTGTTCGCAAAGCTCATGATTGTGACAATTTTATTGATAGATTTTGATTGATCAATTTGGCAGCTGATCAAGCTGTGTCAGATGGGCCCAATGCTAATGTGCAAAGCCGATGTTTGTGACAATTGATTGACTGGGCATTCTTGCCCCTTTCTATTTTGACAACTGAGTTGGTTTTATTGCTTGGATTTTTGCAATTTTTTGAATGTTTTTGATGAAGATTGATTTTCTCTTGATTTTGATCTTTTTAGGATTTTGATGAGTTTTTCAATTTTTAGGATTTTTTAGATCTTTTGGAATCGCCCCCTATTCTGGTGGACCAATAAGTAACCATGGGTAAGTGCTTTGTGCTTTAGAGGATTTTTCTCTTCGAGATATGGCTTGGGATAGTCAGTCTTGCATTTTGTAGTGGGCTCAAGCCTTTGGAGCTCATTGATGGTAAAGCTGGTTTTGAACACTTGGCACCTGTTTTCTAGGTTTTCACCAAGGTACCTACTCAATAGCGCCTGTTTTCCAGGTTTTCACTAAGAGAGCGATGCTATTTTCTCTTTACTTTTTTTCTTTTTTTCTTTTTTTGTTGTTTCCAAGGCACCTGATTGCCAGGTTTTCACAAAGGTAACCTTTGTATTTTTTTATTTTTTTGGTATTTTCAGTATATATAGATAAATTTCTCAATCATAGAGACCTTTAAGGGTAGAATCTCTTCAGGTGCATGCTGTTGATGTAACTGGGGAGCTGATCTCCTTCTGGTGTTGCTAGTATGAATGCCCCACTCTGGGTAGAGCTGATAATGACATATGGTCCTAACCAGTTTGGCTTGAATTTCCTAGGTTTGACTCATTCTGTTTGATTCTTTTGATTCTCCATGAGGACAAGGTCTCCTACCTCAAATTTTTGTGGCTTTACCTTTTTGTGATAGTTCCTTCTAAGGTGATTCTGATAGCCTTGTAAGTGGTTGAAAGCATGTTGCCTTCTTTCATCCAGCAACTCTAGTTCACTGAGCCTTGCTACTCTATAGTCTTCATCAAAAACTAGGTTCTTCAATGATATCCTCAGGGATGGGATTTCCACTTCGAGGGGTAATACCGCCTCTGTTCCATAGACTAGGGAGAAAGGAGTTGCCCCTGTTGGTGTTCTCACACTAGTTCTGTATGCCCATAATGCAGGACTAAGCTGTAGATGCCAGTCTCTCCCTGATTCATTCACTGTTTTCTTCAGGATCTTCAAGATTGTTTTATTCGTAGCTTCAGCTTGTCCGTTTCCTTGAGGGTAGTAAAATGAGGAGAAACCTTTTTTGATACAGAACTGCTCACATAGTTCTTCAACATCCTTGTTTTGGAAAGGGGTACCATGATCCGTTAGGATTGTTTGGGGGATCCCGTATCGACAGATGATGTGATTGAGCATGAACATTGCTATCTGTTTTCCTGTGATGTAGGTGAGGGGAATTKCTTCCACCCACTTTGTGAAGTACTYTGTTGCTRCWATGATGTACTTGTGTCCATTTGCTGAAGAAGGTGTTATCTTKCCCACTAGGTCAAATCCCCACATTGAAAATGGTAACGGTGATGTGATGGGATTCARTTCYTGGGCTGGTGCATGGATGAGGTCTCYATGAATYTRACACTTTTTACACCTTTGAACATGCTTRTGTGCRTCTRTCTCTATTGTTGGCCARTAGTATCCCATGCAGATTATTTTCTTAGCTAAGYTRTTGCCACCTCYGTGGGTTCCACATATTCCTTCATGTACCTCGTACAAARCTTTYTGGGATTCCATGGAAGTGAGACAACGTAATAATGTTCCATCRAGACTTYGTCTGTATAGAGTAGTGGAGAGGATTGTATACCTAGAGGCTTGTCGTATGAGGGCTTTTCTTTGGTTTCTAGAAAGGTTTGGGGGTAAGACATTGTTTTGGAGATAACTATAGACTTCTTGGTACCATGGGGATTTAGGACCAACAAGGACACACACTGATTCTGTGATGGATGCTTGATGTGATGGTACCAAGAGTTTCTCCACTAGAAACTGGAATTTAGTATCGTTGCCTGGCATATCAATCAGTGATGCTATGGTAGCCATTGCGTCTGCCACTTTGTTTTGTGCTCTTGGGACTTGTTCGAAGAGAATATAATGAAACTTGGTGCGTAGTCTTTCCATCTGCGCTTTGTAAGGTATGAGCTTCTCATCCTTGGTCATGTAATCATTGTTAACTTGGCTAATGACTAACTTTGAATCACAAAAGACTTTCAGGTTCTTGATTCTCCTTTGAATGGCTATCTTTAGACCGATGACCAATGCTTCATATTCTGCTATGTTGTTGGTACATTGGAAGTTGAGTCTAAAAGACTTTGGTATTGTATCATTATCTAGGGTGATAAGTACTATCCCTGCCCCTGCTCCATGGTTTGTACATGATCCATCAAAATAAATTTGCCATATCTCGATCACCAGTTGTAGTGTCATGATAGATTCGTTAGGAAAATCAGAGATAATTGGCTGATGGTCCTGAATCGGTGCCTCTGCTAGTTGATCGGTGATCACTTGTCCTTTGATAGCCTTTTTGTCTACATATTCAATGTCAAACTCACTTAATATCATTACCCATTTTTCCATTCTTCCAGTGACCACTGCTTTTCTTAATAGGTATTTGAGAGGATCAATATGTGCAACCAATTTTGTCTGATGACTCAACATGTAGTGTCTTAGATTTTGAGAAGCGAACACAACTGCTAGGCATGACTTCTCTACTGGTGTGTAGTTTACCTCATATCCAACCAATGTTTAGCTTAGATAGTATACGGCTCTCTCCTTCCCTGCATCATCATGTTGTGCCAAAAGGACCCCTAATGCTGATTTTGTTGCTGAAATGTATAGTAACAATGGTCTACCTTGCACTGGTGGTACCAATATAGGATTTTTAAGAAGGTAGTCTTTGAATATCTGAAACGCTTGTTCACATTCTTCTGTCCATATGAACTTGATATCTTTATGTAATAGATGTTGGAATGGATGGCACTTGTCTGCCAGTTGAGCTATGAAGCGTCTTATTGATTGGAGCCTTCCTTGTAACCCTCGTATTTGTCTCAGGTTTGATGGTGGAGGCATGTCCAATATTGCCTTGACCTTTGCTGAATCCACTTCAATTCCTTTGTGTGATACTATGAACCCTAGTAATTTTCCCGTTGTGACACCGAATGCACACTTTTTTGGATTCAGTCAAACTTTGAATTCCTCCATTCTATCAAAGATAGTTCCCAAAACCTTTAGATGATCCTTTCAAAGTATGGATTTTTCTAGTATTTCATCGACATAAACTTCCATTGTCTTGTGAATGAGATCATGGAATATAGTGGTCATGGCCCTTTGATATGTTTCTCCGGCATTCTTTAAACCAAATGGCATGACATTCCAACAATATGTTCCCCATGGACATGTGAAAGCTATTTTGTGTTGGTCCTCTGGCGCTATCCTTATCTCGTTGTATCCTGAAAAGCCATCCATCAGTGATAGCATTTTTTTCCCTGCGGTTAGGTCCACTATCATATCGATGTTTAGTAAAGAAAAGTCATCTTTGGGACATGCTATATTTAGATCCCAAAAATCTGTGCAAATCCATATTTGTCCACTATGCTTCGTAAGCGGTACCAAATTTGATATCCAATCCGCATATGGTATAGGTCTAATGAATTTAGCATCCAGGAGCTTCTTTAGTTCTGCTTTAACTAGTAATGCAACGTGAGGATGCATCTTTCTTAGTTTTTGTTTGACAGGTTTTGCATTTGGTAACAACGGGAGATGGTGTAGTACCAACTCAGGATCTAGTCCTGGCATATCTGAGTAAGACCATGTGAAATTTATCATTCTCTCCTTGAAGAAACTGATGAACTGTTCTCTTTCCTCAGGGGTGAGAGATAGTGCCAAATAGATGTTCTTTGGGTTCTTGTCATCCCCCAAGTTGACTTCTTATGTCTCCTCAGCTAGTAGTGCTGATTTCTCCTCTGTTAAGGGGAGGAGTTCTCTCTTTCCATCTTCTAATGCCTCTGTGAGGTTTTCGCTAGAAGATACATCTTCTTTTAGCTTTTTATCTTTTTATTCTTTTTTCTCTTGTGGACTGGAAAGAGGAGCTTCCTCCCCGAAGTATGTCACTCTGTCTAGGTTGATAGAGAATCCTGCCTTGTGATCCCCTGATGGAATTCCTTCTCTTAGTCCCATAAAATGAGCTATTGCTTCGTCATTTTCAAAGACATCAAGATCAGGTGGTCCTTGTTGATCCCACTCTATAAGTTCAGGGTGTACGAGACAGACACTTTCACTACTATATGGCTTTGGTTGACCGAATGGGACTGCAGATATGGTTCCTATGAAATTGGACTGTGATGAGGACGCACCACTTAAGGTCTGATGAATGATATGTTTGTCTATACAGGGTTGTTCAGTAATGGTCAGTTGTTCAAACGGGTCTGCTAGGTTTATGATAATATCAACTTGACAGAACAAGTAAGGGATTGATGGTTCAGAGTCATGGAGGGATTGCCACTCATACTCATTGGAGCCAGTCTCAAAGGAATGTTCGTCCGATGTCTCACTTCCTTGCGTATCATCGATTGCTAAGTGTAGGTTTATTTGGGATTGTGTGGATCCCTCTTCGGCGGGCAACAACTGTGCTAATATGTTTCTTATTAGGACATGCTCATTGTTGTGCCCCCGGTGCATCTATGCTATTTCCGCGTGATTGACTTGAATATCTTGAACCACAGGACTAGTGCTTTGTTGTCCATAGCCAAAACCTCTAGTGTTTCTTTGGGTTGGTGGGATAGGCAATTCATATATGCCTTGTTGCCTTTCCCCCAGTCTGGTTGTACCATCATACCCAAACCTTTGTATCATTGTGTCACCATTGTCATAGTTTTCCAAAGGTAAGGGTGGCCGGACTATCTCAGGAGTGTCTCTATATAACCATGCATTAATGTCTTGCTCAAAAGGATTTTCTTCCACTATGTCCCCCCACCGGACAAAGGTTTTAGGTGGACATCTAAAAAGGACCGGTTGCTGAGTTTCTGTTGCAATGACAGGTGGTGGCATACCATGATTTCTGGGACTTAAAGGCATGTGTGTGATTGTGAAGGCCTCTTCATACCTATATTCACCACATCCTTTGTCCATGATGGATATCTTACTTGCTTTCTCCGTGACATCTTTAAGATCTATTTTTGAACTGGATGAGACATTGGTATCTTGTTGAATGAATATCTTACCTGTTGCTCTTTTGACATCCTTGGGATTTGATTCTGAAGAGGATGGGATGCTTGCATCCTGGTTCGATGGTACTTGGTTATCCGTGCTGATTTGGACCGCATTGCAATATTGGAAGCGATTGGGATCCCCTTCTATGATAATCTCCTCCCCTTGGTGAGGCAATTTGATGCATTGATGGTATGTTGATGGTACCGCTTGCATTTCATGTATCCACGGTCTCCCTAATAACATGTTATATCCCAATTCAAGGTCTAAAATTTGGAATGGTGTGTTTTTTACCACAGGACCAATGCAAACAGGTAGCATAATAATACCTTTAGAGGATCTTTCCTCTTCATCATATGCTCTGATATTTATCCTTCGGGTGACATCAATGCTTGATTCAGAATAGCCTAGTTGCTTGATTAATTTCAGAGTACAAATGTTTAAACCAGCCCCACCATCAACAAGGACTCTACAGACAGCGCTTTTATGGATTTGGACAAGCAAGTGTAGAGGATCATTATGCAGGGGTTTATGCGGTGACACATCACGGTCTGTGAATGTGGCATGCTTGTTGGCTGCTATATGATTGACCATTGTTTGGAATCTTTCTGGTGTTATGTCCCTTGGGATTGCTACATTTTGAAGTGCTTGGTCAAGTGCTATTTTATGTTGCGGAGATATGCGCAAGAGATCAAACATAGATATCTGGGCAGGTGTGCACTTTAGTTGGTCCACTATGCTTGTTTGTGGATCTGAGTTAGCTATAGGATTAGCTGATGTAGTAGCTATGGATGGCACTCCTTGCAAGACAACTCTAGCACAATGAGTAGTTACAGCACAATTGTTGCCATGCTCCCTGATGGTGATTGCGGCCACATGATTATTTGAAGGATTTAGGCAATTTATGATATTATCACTATTGGCATATGTATAGTTGACTTTATTGGTTTGTCCACCAGACCTGGAGGCTTTTCCCTTGTTGTGATCACAGAAGGTATCATTAAAAATGGTGTGATCAGTTGTGCCTTTAGCTTGAGTGTTCATTACATCGATAATCCCTGTGTCAATGAGATCTTGGATAGCATGTTTCAATCGGTAGCAGTTGGCTGTTTTGTGCCCCTTGACTTGATGAAACTCACAGAAGTCTTTGTCATTGTACCACCTTGGTTTGTTTTCCTCTAGTTTGAAATCTCTGATTGCTGGGAGAGTGATGGTGTTTGATTGTATTAGCTTACGTAAAGCGGATTCTATTGGTTCTCCCAATGGTGTGAAATCTCTTTGTTGGAATTGGAACCGTGGTTTGCATTGACTCTGTTGTTGATTGTTTGACACAGTGGTTGCTTGCACATGGGGAGGTTGGTTCTGGACATATGTCTGTTGAGTTGGCCCTGTGGGGTTTTGGTTTACCACAGGTGCACCTTGCAGTGATATATTGGGTTGTGCGTAGTTGACCGTCTTTACATCAATGACACCATCACTAGTGACATTCTTGTTCTTGTTCCACCACTTTGCCTTTTCTGTTGCATTCTTATTTGTATTTGTTTTTGTAGGGTCTACAAGGATTCCTCTTTTGACCAAGTTCTTCTCACACCGAACTCCTCTTTCGATGAGTTGTGTGAAGTTGGGTGCTAACTGTAGTTCTGTTGTGAATGACATATCTGGGATCAAACTGTCGACAAACATCACTATCAAGTCTTGTTCGGGCACGTCATATGTAATATAGTTTGCCATGTTCCTCCATCTCTGTAGGAATTTCACAAAGGACTCCCCATCTTTTTGTTTTATGTCACAAAGGTCCTTGATGTTGACCTTGCGCTCGATGTTATGATGGAAATGTGCGATGAACTTTTCAGCCAATTCTCCCCAAGACTGAATGTCATGAGGTAGATGTGAGAACCATTCCATTGCTGGTCCGGCTAAACTTTGTGGGAACAACCTCATTAGATATGTCTCATCATGAGCGACTTCAACGCAGCTAGCAAAGAACTCTTGTATATGCTCAATGGGGTTAGTGTTGCCCCTATACTTGTCAAATTTTGGCACTGAGAAGTGGTTTGGGAATGGAGACATCTGAATTGAATGATCAAAGGGATATGGGTATAAATCCTCTGCGGTATAGGACTTTGTTTGCCCCTGATTCTGCATATCCAACATTTGGGTTTGAAGGTTTTGCATTTGTTGCATTAGCATGTCTATTTGATATTGTAGCTGATGCGTGTGGACATTCCTTTGTGCTGTGGTGGGTATGAGGTTGCGCCTCTGTATCCCTTGAGTAGGAACATAGGATTTCATCCTAGGGACTTGATATTGATTTCCCACTGAGTGATTTGTAACTGTGGGGACATGAGTGGCCCAAGGGGGGTTTGGAAGTGTTTGTTGTCGTGACTGAAACTGGTTTTGATAATGGTGGGGTAGGTATTGCTGCTGCTGAGGTATGGTTTGAAACTGGGGTTGTTGTTGTGGAGGTTGGATATGAGGCAACTGAAGCTGGGGTTGCTATTGCGGAGGTTGGATATGAGGCAACTGAAGCTAGGGTTGCTATTGTGGAGGTTGGATATGAGGCAACTGAAGCTGGGGTTGCTGTTGCAGAGGTTGGATATGAGGAAACTGAAGCTGGGGTTGTTGTTGCGGAGGGTGGATGGGTGTCAGAATGGGCAAAGATGTGGCTTTGGGCTGGCCTTGACTAGAAATAGGTCCTGCAGAGGTGGATCCTTGCGAGCATGAAGTGTTGATCCCAAGGTTAGTGTGGACGGATTGCAGCAGCGGCATAGTTTCAGAATAACTAGAGTTTGGTGGGATTGAAGGCATGCTAGTGATCATAGGTGCACTTGATTGTGAGTTTGTCATGCCTTGAGTAGATGATGTGCTAGCTTGGGTTGGGTCATTGGTTTGATTGGACACAGTCTACGTTGATGTGGGTAAATTCAATGTTGGAAAGATCTGTGACACAACTGGTAATGTTTGAGGAGTAGTGTTTTGACCTACGAGAGGGTTTTCGGGCCATATAGTGGATATGCTGAATTCAGCGGGGAGCTTGACTCCCTTCTTTATTAGCATGGACAAATAAAATTCAGGGTTCCTCTCTACAACAACATCAACTACTTTGGTAGAGTAGGCATCTTGTTCCACATCTTCAATCTCTGCTTCTGTGATATCTTGGAAAAAATCTGCCCCATGGGGGGGTTCAATGAATAGGGTAGGACTAGTGTTCATGAAGGGATCATTCTCTTGCTTAGTTTCCCAAGCGGGGAAATGGTTGATGTATGACTCATCTGGTTGAGCTCTAGCCATAGACCTTGTGTAAGGTCCTCCATGAGGTGTTTGAGACATAGTGTGGTCCAGGTTTTGTA